>CM053038.1:38462360-38597360 GCA_028564925.1 Lithobates sylvaticus
TCCTGATTTAGCCTATTAGTCAAGAAGACGCTTCTCTTCCCTCCAATAAAAGAGCTTTGGAAACAAAGTTCTCTTGAGTGACAAAAGAAAAAACTGTACATAGGTCTCCATTATTGGTAATATGGTCTGATATTGTAGAATTTTAATAGATGGTATTATGTGGCAAAGTCGGCCTGAACCTTTATCAGAGAAACAGCCCCAAATCATCATGTTTCCACCTCCGTGTGACTGTAGGGATGGAGTTCTTAGGGTCATAGTCACCATTTTTCTTCCTCAAAACACGGCGAGTCGAGTTAATGCCAAAGAGCTGAATTTTGGTCTCATCTGACCACAGAACTTTCTCCCAATCCTTCTCTGAATCATTTAGGTGTTCATTGGCAAACTTCAGACGTTCCTGTACATGTGTCTTCCTGAGGAGGGGGACCTGTACATGTGTCTTCCTGAGGAGGGGGACCTGTACATGTGTCTTCCTGAGGAGGGGGACCTGTACATGTGTCTACCTGAGAAGGGGGACCTGTACATGTGTCTTCCTGAGGAGGGGGACCTGTACATGTTTCTTCCTGAGGAGGAGGACCTGTACACGTGTCTTCCTGAGGAGGAGGACCTATACATGTGTCTTCCTGAGGAGGAGGACCTATACATGTGTCTTCCTGAGGAGGGGGACCCGTACATGTGTCTTCCTGAGGAGGGGGACCTGTACATGTGTCTTCCCGAGGAGGGGGACCCGTACATGTGTCTTCCTGAGGAGGGGGACCTGTACATGTGTCTTCCTGAGGAGGGGGACCTGTACATGTGTCTTCCTGAGGAGGGGGACCTGTACATGTGTCTTTCCGAGGAGGGGGACCTGTACATGTGTCTTCCCGAGGAGGAGGACCTGTACATGTGTCTTCCCGAGGAGGGGGACCTGTACATGTGTCTTCCCGAGGAGGGGGACCTGTATATGTGTCTTCCTGAGGAGGAGGTCCTGCACGTATGTCTTTCTGAGAAGGAGGACCTGTACATGTGTCTTCCTGAGGGAGGGGGACCTGTACATGTGTTTTCCAGAGGAGGGGGACCTGTACATGTGTCTTCCTGAGGAGGGGGACCTGTACATGTGTCTTCCTGAGGAGGAGGAGGACCTGTACATGTGTCTTCCTGAGGAGGGGGACCTGTACATGTGTTTTCCTGAGGAGGGTGACCTGTACATGTGTCTTCCTGAGGAGGGGGACCTGTACATGTGTTTTCCTGAGGAGGGTGACCTGTACATGTGTCTTCCTGAGGAGGATGACCTGTACATGTGTCTTCCTGAGGAGGGGGACCTGTACATGTGTCTTCCTGAGGAGGGGGACCTGTACATGTGTCTTCCTGAGGAGGGGGACCTGTACATGTGTCTTCCTGAGGTGACCTGTACATGTGTCTTCCTGAGGAGGGGGACCTGTACATGTGTCTTCCTGAGGAGGGGGACCTGTACATGTGTCTTCCTGAGGTGACCTGTACATGTGTCTTCCTGAGGAGGGGGACCTGTACATGTGTCTTCCTGAGGAGGGGGACCTGTACATGTGTCTTCCTGAGGAGGGGGACCTGTACACGTGTCTTCCTGAGGAGGGGGACCTGTACATGTGTCTTCCTGAGGAGGGGGACCTGTACATGTGTCTTCCTGAGGTGACCTGTACATGTGTCTTCCTGAGGAGGGGGACCTGTACATGTGTCTTCCTGAGGAGGAGGACCTGTACATGTGTCTTCCTGAGGAGGGGGACCTGTACATGTGTCTTCCTGAGGAGGAGGAGGACCTGTACATGTGTCTTCCTGAGGAGGGGGACCTGTACACGTGTCTTCCTGAGGAGGAGGACCTGTACATGTGTCTTCCTGAGGAGGAGGACCTGTACATGTGTCTTCCTGAGGAGGGGGAGGACCTGTACATGTGTCTTCCTGAGGAGGGGGACCTGTACATGTGTCTTCCTGAGGAGGGGGACCTGTACATGTGTCTTCCTGAGGAGGGGGACCTGTACATGTGTCTTCCTGAGGAGGAGGACCTGTACACGTGTCTTCCTGAGGAGGAGGACCTTGCGGGGCCTGCAGGATTTCAATCCATGGTGGTGTATTGTGTTACCAATGGTTTGTTTGGTGACTGTGGTCCCAACTGCCTTGAGATCCTTCACAAGCTCCTCCCGTGTAGTTCTGGGCGGATACCTCACTTTTCTCATGACCATCCTCACCCCATGAGGAGAAATCTTCCATGGAGCTCCAGACTGAGGATGATTGATGGTTATTTTGTATTTCTTCCATTTGTGAATAATCGCTCCAACAGTTGTCTCCTTCTCACCGATCTTCTTGCTGATGGTCTTGTAGCCCATTCCAGCCTTGTGCAGGTCTACAATCTTCTCCCCGACGTCCTCTGACAGATCTTTGGTCTTCCCCATGATGGTGAGGATTGGATGGAAGAGATTCTGTGGACAGGTGTTGTGACGGATCCTGTACTCAAGGTGTCCACCATAAATGCTTCCTAAGTCCTGGAACATGAGTCCAATGGATCTGGCTATAGGAACCCCCAAGAACTAGACAACACCAGTCTTGGAGTACATCAGGAATAATTTTTTTTTGAGATGTCACACAAATTTATACAGCCGGATGACTAAAATCTAACCTAATTAGCATGAGCTAATTATCTTAATCAACACTGGACTCCTTCATTCAATTGCAGGGTTAATTAGCACATTAAACAATAGGTGAAATACTCCTTAGAATCTGCGTCAAGCCAGACCAGCCTCATTAACATTATACAAGACAACAGACAGGCTGGCTGGAGTTGATGATATTAGCATCTGACAGCTTGTGTCCCAACAGTGTCATTCAGTCTATCGCTAATATGGCAAATACATATACAGAGTCTATGTGTCTTGGGGGGCCAGCATGGACCTGAATCCAAGTAACACCAGCTCAGGGGTCCCCAGGCATGCAGCTCAAAGAGCACCGTTCCCCCAAATGCCAGGGCCCATAATCGCAAGGTAATAGGCTCGCATTCAGTCCCCTCCAACAGCCTCTGTCCCGGCTAGGTCTGTCACAGGAGTCTTTTATACACATTACGAGTTGTCGTTAGGAGAACCTTCTTACATTGACAGGACTAATCTGTGTACCACATGAGCCCCTACTGGAGCCAGTCTGTGTATACCCTATATATACCCCCCATATATACTATACACTCCATATATATATACCACATGAGCCCCTACTGGAGCCAGTCTGTGTATACCCCATATATATCCCCCATATATACTATATACTCCATATATATACCACATGAGCCCCTACTGGAGCCAGTCTGTGGGGGGCAGAATTATGGTTGGTTGGTAGGGGGGCAAATACTTATTTTACTTCATTTATAACATTTGTATCATGTGATTCTTCTGGATTTTTGGTTGATATTCTGTCTCTATCATATAAAATACACCTATTATAAAAATTATAGACCTTCATTTCTATGTAAGAGGGCAAAACTTACACAATCTGCAGGGGAGACATTCAACATTCTTCCATTTGTGAATAATCGCTCCAACAGTTGTCTCCTTCTCACCGATCTTCTTGCTGATGGTCTTGTATAGGAAACCCCCAAGAACTAGACAACACCAGTCTTGGAGTACATCAGGAATAATTTTTTTTTTTGAGATGTCACACAAATTTATACAGCCGGATGACTAAAATCTAACCTAATTAGCATGAGCTAATTATCTTAATCAACACTGGACTCCTTCATTCAATTGCAGGGTTAATTAGCACATTAAACAATAGGTGAAATACTCCTTAGAATCTGCGTCAAGCCAGACCAGCCTCATTAACATTATACAAGACAACAGACAGGCTGGCTGGAGTTGATGATATTAGCATCTGACAGCTTGTGTCCCAACAGTGTCATTCAGTCTATCGCTAATATGGCAAATACATATACAGATTCTATGTGTCTTGGGGGGCCAGCATGGACCTGAATCCAAGTAACACCAGCTCAGGGGTCCCCAGGCATGCAGCTCAAAGAGCACCGTTCCCCCAAATGCCAGGGCCCATAATCGCAAGGTAATAGGCTCGCATTCAGTCCCCTCCAACAGCCTCTGTCCCGGCTAGGTCTGTCACAGGAGTCTTTTATACACATTACGAGTTGTCGTTAGGAGAACCTTCTTACATTGACAGGACTAATCTGTGTACCACATGAGCCCCTACTGGAGCCAGTCTGTGTATACCCTATATATACCCCCCATATATACTATACACTCCATATATATATACCACATGAGCCCCTACTGGAGCCAGTCTGTGTATACCCCATATATATCCCCCATATATACTATATACTCCATATATATACCACATGAGCCCCTACTGGAGCCAGTCTGTGGGGGGCAGAATTATGGTTGGTTGGTAGGGGGGCAAATACTTATTTTACTTCATTTATAACATTTGTATCATGTGATTCTTCTGGATTTTTGGTTGATATTCTGTCTCTATCATATAAAATACACCTATTATAAAAATTATAGACCTTCATTTCTATGTAAGAGGGCAAAACTTACACAATCTGCAGGGGAGACATTCAACATCCCCCTCCCCCCCCCCCACACTGTATTAGGACAGTGGTCTCCAAACTGCAGCATGTGGGTCGGATGTGGCCCTTTGCTTGCCTTTATCCGGCCCTTGGGATTCTCTTCCTCCCTTTGACATCAACAATGAAGTATTATTCTTCCTGCTAATACCAATGATTGAGAACTATTCCTCTTCCACCTATCCCCAAGGGTGCTGTGTGATTATCTACTCCCACAGTCCGGGGGCCCCTGAAGTCTGAAGGACAGTAAACGGGCCCTTTGTGTAGAAAGTTTGGGGGCCCCTGTATTAGGAGATGGTGTTATATTGTAGAACATTGTTTTGTGGAGGACATTGGAATTATCGCTGGCAGGTTGGAGCTGTTTATGTTTTGTATTAGCACTTTTGCAGTACAGCGTGTTCCCGGCCGTCTGAAGCCTCCTTGGTGCTGTCCAACTTCTTCAATTTGTGTCTCTGGACCAAGAACCGAAAACATAATCAGCAGAACTTCTCTGTGTGCGGCTGGGAATTTGTCGCGTGGACACAAGCTGTGCACGCCCTGCGGCCCGAGTCCCGCGAAGGAAATGCACTTTAATACGTTCAGGGAATGAAAAACCAGATTTAAGTATTTCTAAAGAGAAACTATTATATTCTTTCTATTCTGTTTCTGTGACATTTAACTGATTTTTTTTTTTTAAAGAGACGGTGCAAAGTCAGCTCCATGCATGAGAGTGGGTGTCATACCCCCCTCTCTGGTGTCCTGTGTCTCCTACCTCCCCTCCATTCCCTGTAATAGAAGAGGTATTATACCCCCCTCTCCGGTGTCCTGTGTCTCCTAACTCCCCCCCATTCCCTGTAATAGAAGAGGTATTATACCCCCCTCTCCGGTGTCCTGTGTCTCCTACCTCCCTCCATTCCCTGTAATAGAAGAGGTATTATACCCCCCTCTCCGGTGTCCTGTGTCTCCTACCTCCCCCCCCATTCCCTGTAATAGAAGAGGTATTATACCCCCCGTCTCCGGTGTCCTGTGTCTCCTACCTCCCCCCCATTCCCTGTAATAGAAGAGGTATTATACCCCCCTCTCCGGTGTCCTGTGTCTCCTACCTCCCCGCCATTCCCTGTAATAGAAGAGGTTTTATACCCCCCTCTCCGGTGTCCTGTGTCTCCTACCTCCCCCCCATTCCCTGTAATAGAAGAGGTATTATACCCCCCTCTCAGGTGTCCTGTGTCTCCTACCTCCCCTCCATTCCCTGTAATAGAAGAGGTATTATACCCCCCTCTCCAGTGTCCTGTGTCTCCTACCTCCCCCCCCATTCCCTGTAATAGAAGAGGTATTATACCCCCCGTCTCCGGTGTCCTGTGTCTCCTACCTCCCCCCCATTCCCTGTAATAGAAGAGGTATTATACCCCCCTCTCCGGTGTCCTGTGTCTCCTACCTCCCCCCCATTCCCTGTAATAGAAGAGGTATTATACCCCCTCTCTGGTGTCCTGTGTCTCCTACCTCTCCCCCATTCCCTGTAATAGAAGAGGTATTATACCCTCCTCTCCGGTGTCCTGTGTCTCCTACCTCCCCTCCATTCCCTGTAATAGAAGAGGTATTATACCCTCCTCTCCTGTGTCCTGTGTCTCCTACCTCCCCTCCGTTCCCTGTAATAGAAGAGGTATTATACCCCCCTCTCCGGTTTCCTGTGTCTCCTACCTCCCCTCCATTCCCTGTAATAGAAGAGGTATTATACCCCCCTCTCCGATGTCCTGTGTCTCCTACCTCTCCTCCATTCCCTGTAATAGAAGAGGTATTATACCCTCCTCTCCTGTGTCCTGTGTCTCCTACCTCCCCTCCGTTCCCTGTAATAGAAGAGGTATTATACCCCCCTCTCCGGTTTCCTGTGTCTCCTACCTCCCCTCCATTCCCTGTAATAGAAGAGGTATTATACCCCCCTCTCCGATGTCCTGTGTCTCCTACCTCTCCTCCATTCCCTGTAATAGAAGAGGTATTATACCCCCCTCTCCGGTGTCCTGTGTCTCCTACCTCTAGTATATTTGTGTATGGTCACTAGCCGCTTCCTGTCTACATAAATACCAGCGATGGCTGATCAGCATTTCTCAGGGCGGTTTTTGTGACAGTTGACCTGTCTGTTCAATGTGTGTTGAAAAGGAGGCCACCTGTGGACTTCATCATAAGCCATGTGACATGGTGACAATGCAAGAGCACTATTGGTAGGCAGGGACAGAGCGTTGTCACCATATAACAGGAAGTGCCTAAGCAAGAACCTCCATGGCAGAAGGCCTCTCATCTGGTATCCTCCCAAACTCTGTAAAACATGCTTTAAAAACCCTAACTAGATCCCACCGCATCTACACCTCCTCCCTCCTAATTGCCTCCCATGGCTTCCAATACCATCTCTTTGCTGACGACGACCAAATCTATCTCTTTACCCCTCAGCTCACTCATTCAGTCTCCTCACATATCACTAATTTACTAACAGCCATATCAGCCTGGATGTCACACCCCTTCCTCCAACTCAACCATTCAGTGTCCTCCACCCCTCTCTACCAATCCCTCCACTGGCCTCCATTCAGTGTCCTCCACCCCTCTCTACCAATCCCTCCACTGGCCTCCATTCAGTGTCCTCCACCCCTCTCTACCAATCCCTCCACTGGTCTCCATTCAGTGTCCTCCATCTCTGTCTGCCAATACCTCCACTGGCCTCCATTCAGTGTCCTCCAGCCCTCTCTACCAATCCCTCCACTGGTCTCCATTCAGTGTCCTCCATCTCTCTCTGCCAATACCTCCAATGGCCTCCATTCAGTGTCCTCCACTCCTTTATGCCAATCCCTCCACTGGCCTCCATTCAGTGTCCTCCACCCCTCTCTACCAATCCCTCCACTGGTCTCCATTCAGTGTCCTCCATCTCTCTGCCAATACCTCCAATGGCCTCCATTCAGTGTCCTCCACTCCTTTATGCCAATCCCTCCACTGGCCTCCATTCAGTGTCCTCCACCCCTCTCTACCAATCCCTCCACTGGTCTCCATTCAGTGTCCTCCATCTCTCTCTGCCAATCCCTCCAATGGCCTCCATTCAGTGTCCTCCACTCCTCTCTGCCAATCCCTCCACTGGCCTCCATTCAGTGTCCTCCACCTCTCTCTGCCAATCCCTCCACTGACCTCCAAACAGTGTCCTCCACCCCTCTCTACCAATCCCTCCACTGGCCTCCATTCAGTGTCCTCCACCCCTCTCTACCAATCCCTCCACTGGTCTCCATTCAGTGTCCTCCATCTCTGTCTGCCAATACCTCCACTGGCCTCCATTCAGTGTCCTCCAGCCCTCTCTACCAATCCCTCCACTGGTCTCCATTCAGTGTCCTCCATCTCTCTCTGCCAATACCTCCAATGGCCTCCATTCAGTGTCCTCCACTCCTTTATGCCAATCCCTCCACTGGCCTCCATTCAGTGTCCTCCACCCCTCTCTACCAATCCCTCCACTGGTCTCCATTCAGTGTCCTCCATCTCTCTGCCAATACCTCCAATGGCCTCCATTCAGTGTCCTCCACTCCTTTATGCCAATCCCTCCACTGGCCTCCATTCAGTGTCCTCCACCCCTCTCTACCAATCCCTCC
The DNA here is from genome assembly GCA_028564925.1 of Lithobates sylvaticus. Classification (NCBI taxonomy): domain Eukaryota; kingdom Metazoa; phylum Chordata; class Amphibia; order Anura; family Ranidae; genus Lithobates; species Lithobates sylvaticus. The sequence continues at coordinate 38,470,524 of CM053038.1, forward strand.
ACTGGTCTCCATTCAGTGTCCTCCATCTCTCTCTGCCAATCCCTCCAATGGCCTCCATTCAGTGTCCTCCACTCCTCTCTGCCAATCCCTCCACTGGCCTCCATTCAGTGTCCTCCACCTCTCTCTGCCAATCCCTCCACTGACCTCCAAACAGTGTCCTCCACCCCTCTCTACCAATCCCTCCACTGGCCTCCATTCAGTGTCCTCCACCCCTCTCTACCAATCCCTCCACTGGTCTCCATTCAGTGTCCTCCATCTCTCTCTGCCAATCCCTCCACTGGCCTCCATTCAGTGTCCTCCACCTCTCTCTGCCAATCCCTCCACTGACCTCCAAACAGTGTCCTCCACCCCTCTCTACCAATCCCTCCACTGGCCTCCATTCAGTGTCCTCCACCCCTCTCTACCAATCCCTCCACTGGTCTCCATTCAGTGTCCTCCATCTCTCTCTGCCAATACCTCCAATGGCCTCCATTCAGTGTCCTCCACTCCTTTATGCCAATCCCTCCACTGGCCTCCATTCAGTGTCCTCCACCCCTCTCTACCAATCCCTCCACTGGTCTCCATTCAGTGTCCTCCATCTCTCTCTGCCAATCCCTCCAATGGCCTCCATTCAGTGTCCTCCACTCCTCTCTGCCAATCCCTCCACTGGCCTCCATTCAGTGTCCTCCACCTCTCTCTGCCAATCCCTCCACTGACCTCCAAACAGTGTCCTCCACCCCTCTCTACCAATCCCTCCACTGGCCTCCATTCAGTGTCCTCCACCTCTCTCTGCCAATCCCTCCACTGGCCTCCATTCAGTGTCCTCCACCCCTCTCTACCAATCCCTCCACTGGTCTCCATTCAGTGTCCTCCATCTCTCTCTGCCAATCCCTCCACTGGCCTCCATTCAGTGTCCTCAACTCCTCTCTGCCAATCCCTCCACTGGCCTCCATTCAGTGTCCTAAACTCCTCTCTGCCAATCCCTCCACTTGCCTCCATTCAGTGTCCTCCACCTCTCTCTGCCAATCCCTCCACTGACCTCCAATCAGTGTCCTCCACCCCTCTCTACCAATTCCTCCACTGGTCTCCATTCAGTGTCCTCCACCCCTCTCTGCCAATCCCTCCACTGGTCTCCATTCAGTGTCCTCCATCTCTCTATGCCAATCCCTCCACTGACCTCCATTCAGTGTCCTCCATTCCTCTCTGCCAATCCCTCCACTAGCCTCCATTCAGTGTCCCCCACCCCTCTCTACCAATCCCTCCACTGACCTCCATTCAGTGTCCTCCACCCCTCTCTGCCAAGCCCTCCACTGACCTCCATTCAGTGTCCTCCACCCCCCTCTACCAATCCCTCCACTGGTCTCCATTCAGTGTCCTCCATCTCTCTATGCCAATCCCTCCACTAGCCTCCATTCAGTGTCCTCCACCCCTCTCTGCCAATCCCTCCACTGACCTCCATTCAGTGTCCTCCATTCCTCTCTACCAATCCCTCCACCGACCTCCATTCAATGTCCTCCACCCCTCTCTGCCAATCCCTCCACTGGTCTCCATTCAGTGTCCTCCACCCCTCTCTGCCAATCCCTCCACTGACCTCCATTCAGTGTCCTCCACCCCTCTCTGCCAATCCCTCCACTGGTCTCCAGTGTCCTCCACCCCTCTCTACCAATCCCTCCACTGACCTCCATTCAGTGTCCTTCACCCCTCTCTACCAATCCCTCCACTGGTCTCCATTCTTTTTTTTTTATAATTAAATCTTTATTAATAGTTTAACATATACATATTACATCTGCTGATTCCATTTTACTAATCTATCCATACATTTGTAAATAAATAAATAATAATAAAAAAAATTCTCCCTATGGTGTTACACTTCCTCTCCTACTGTGTTTCTTTTATGTTTTCCTTCTCTTTTATTTCTTGAGAAGTCCTCATGTGATCGTGTGTGTCTCATTAACTCTTCTAGTTGTGTTTCAATCCCCAGTTGCTTTTCTTTACCTTTCCTCTCCCCCCACCCCCCACCCTCTCTACTTATCTCTGCCCTTCTCCTTTGTGCCTTTCCATTTACGTCACTGGCCTCCATTCAGTGTCCTCCACCCCTCTCTACCAATCCCTCCACTGACCTCCATTCAGTGTCCTCCACCCCTCTCTACCAATCCCTCCACTGGTCTCCATTCAGTGTCCCCCATCCCTCTCTGCCAATCCCTCCACTGGCCTCCATTCAGTGTCCTCCACCCCTCTCTACCAATCCCACCACTGACCTCCATTCAGTGTCCTCCACCCCTCTCTACCAATCCCTCCACTGGTCTCCATTCAGTGTCCTCCACCCCTCTCTACCAATCCCTCCACTGGTCTTCATTCAGTGTCCTCCACCCCTCTCTACCAATCCCTCCACTGGTCTCCATTCAGTGTCCTCCACCCCTCTCTACCAATCCCTCCACTGGCCTCCATTCAGTGTCCCCCACCCCTCTCTACCAATCCCTCCACTGGTCTCCATTCAGTGTCCTCCACCCCTCTCTGCCAATCCCTCCACTGGCCTCCATTCAGTGTCCTCCACCCCTCTCTGCCAATCCCTCCACTGGTCTCCATTCAGTGTCCTCCATCTCTGTCTGCCAATACCTCCACTGGCCTCCATTCAGTGTCCTCCACCCCTCTCTGCCAATCCCTCCACTGGTCTCCATTCAGTGTCCTCCATCTCTGTCTGCCAATACCTCCACTGGCCTCCATTCAGTGTCCTCCACCCCTCTCTACCAATCCCTCCACTGGTCTCCATTCAGTGTCCTCCACCCCTCTCTACCAATCCCTCCACTGGCCTCCATTCAGTGTCCCCCACCCCTCTCTACCAATCCCTCCACTGGTCTTCATTCAGTGTCCCCCACCCCTCTCTACCAATCCCTCCACTGGCCTCCATTCAGTGTCCCCCCACCCCTCTCTACCAATCCCTCCACTGGTCTCCATTCAGTGTCCTCCACCCCTCTCTGCCAATCCCTCCACTGACCCCCATTCAGTGTCCTCCACCCCTCTCTGCCAATCCCTCCACTGACCTCCATTCAGTGTCCTCCACCCCTCTCTACCAATCCCTCCACTGACCTCCATTCAGTGTCCTCCACCCCTCTCTACCAATCCCTCCACTGGCCTCCATTCAGTGTCCTCCACCCCTCTCTGCCAATCCCTCCACTGGTCTCCATTCAGTGTCCTCCATCTCTGTCTGCCAATACCTCCACTGGCCTCCATTCAGTGTACTCCAGCCCTCTCTACCAATCCCTCCACTGGTCTCCATTCAGTGTCCTCCATCTCTCTCTGCCAATACCTCCAATTGCCTCCATTCAGTGTCCTCCACTCCTTTATGCCAATCCCTCCACTGGCCTCCATTCAGTGTCCTTCACCCCTCTCTACCAATCCCTCCACTGGTCTCCATTCAGTGTCCTCCATCTCTCTATGCCAATCCCTCCACTGGTCTCCATTCAGTGTACTCCTTCCCTCTCTACCAATCCCTCCATTGGCCTCCATTCAGTGTCCTCCGCCCCTCTCTACCAATCCCTCCACTGGTCTCCATTCAGTGTCCTCCACCCCTCTGCCAATCCCTCCACTGGTCTCCATTCAGTGTCCTCCATCTCTCTCTACCAATCCCTCCACTGGTCTCCATTCAGTGTCCTCCACCCCTCTCTGCCAATCCCTCCACTGGTCTCCATTCAGTGTCCTCCACCCCTCTCTACCAATCCCTCCACTGGTCTCCATTCAGTGTCCTCCATTCCTCTCTACCAATCCCTCCACTGGTCTCCATTCAGTGTCCTCCACCCCTCTCTACCAATCCCTCCACTGGCCTCCATTCAGTGTCCTCCACCCCTCTCTACCAATCCTTCCACTGGTCTCCATTCAGTGTCCTCCACCCCTCTCTACCAATCCTTCCACTGGTCTCCATTCAGTGTCCTCCACCCCTCTCTACCAATCCCTCCACTGGTCTCCATTCAGTGTCCTCCACCCCTCTCTGCCAATCCCTCCACTGATCTCCATTCAGTGTCCTCCACCCCTCTCTGCCAATCCCTCCACTGGCCTCCATTCAGTGTCCTCCACCCCTCTCTACCAATCCCTCCACTGACCTCCATTCAGTGTCCTCCACCCCTCTCTACCAATCCCTCCACTGATCTCCATTCAGTGTCCTCCACCCCTCTCTGCCAATCCCTCCACTGGTCTCCATTCAGTGTCCTCCACCCCTCTCTACCAATCCCTCCACTGGTCTCCATTCAGTGTCCTCCACCCCTCTCTACCAATCCCTCCACTGGTCTCCATTCAGTGTCCCCCACCCCTCTCTGCCAATCCCTCCACTGATCTCCATTCAGTGTCCTCCATCTCTCTCTACCAATCCCTCCACTGGTCTCCATTCAGTGTCCTCCACCCCTCTCTGCCAATCCCTCCACTGGCCTCCATTCAGTGTCCTCCACCCCTCTCTACCAATCCCTCCACTGACCTCCATTCAGTGTCCTCCACCCCTCTCTACCAATCCATCCACTGGTCTCCATTCAGTGTCCCCCACCCCTCTCTACCAATCTCTCCACTGGTCTCCATTCAGTGTCCTCCACCCCTCTCTGCCAATCCCTCCACTGGTCTCCATTCAGTGTCCTCCACCCCTCTCTACCAATCCCTCCACTGGTCTCCATTCAGTGTCCTCCACCCCTCTCTACCAATCCCTCCACTGGTCTCCATTCAGTGTCCCCCACCCCTCTCTGCCAATCCCTCCACTGGTCTCCATTCAGTGTCCTCCACCCCTCTCTACCAATCCCTCCACTGGTCTCCATTCAGTGTCCTCCACCCCTCTCCAGCAATCCCTCCACTGATCTCCATTCAGTGTCCTCCACCCCTCTCTACCAATCCCTCCACTGGTCTCCATTCAGTGTCCTCCACCCCTCTCTACCAATCCCTCCACTGGTCTCCATTCAGTGTCCCCCACCCCTCTCTGCCAATCCCTCCACTGGTCTCCATTTAGTGTCCTCCACCCCTCTCTACCAATCCCTCCACTGGTCTCCATTCAGTGTCCTCCACCCCTCTCTACCAATCCATCCACTGGTCTCCATTCAGTGTCCTCCATCTCTCTATGCCAATCCCTCCACTGGTCTCCATTCAGTGTACTCCTTCCCTCTCTACCAATCCCTCCATTGGCCCCCATTCAGTGTCCTCCGCCCCTCTCTACCAATCCCTCCACTGGTCTCCATTCAGTGTCCTCCACCCCTCTCTGCCAATCCCTCCACTGGTCTCCATTCAGTGTCCTCCATCTCTCTCTACCAATCCCTCCACTGGTCTCCATTCAGTGTCCTCCACCCCTCTCTGCCAATCCCTCCACTGGTCTCCATTCAGTGTCCTCCATCTCTCTCTGCCAATCCCTCCACTGGTCTCCATTCAGTGTCCTCCATCCCTCTCTGCCAATCCCTCCACTGGTCTCCATTCAGTGTCCTCCACCCCTCTCTACCAATCCCTCCACTGGTCTCCATTCAGTGTCCTCCACCCCTCTCTACCAATCCCTCCATTGGCCTCCATTCAGTGTCCTCCACCCCTCTCTACCAATCCTTCCACTGGTCTCCATTCAGTGTCCTCCACCCCTCTCTACCAATCCTTCCACTGGTCTCCATTCAGTGTCCTCCACCCCTCTCTACCAATCCCTCCACTGGTCTCCATTCAGTGTCCTCCACCCCTCTCTGCCAATTGCTCCACTGATCTCCATTCAGTGTCCTCCACCCCTCTCTGCCAATCCCTCCACTGGCCTCCATTCAGTGTCCTCCACCCCTCTCTACCAATCCCTCCACTGACCTCCATTCAGTGTCCTCCACCCCTCTCTACCAATCCCTCCACTGATCTCCATTCAGTGTCCTCCACCCCTCTCTACCAATCCCTCCACTGGTCTCCATTCAGTGTCCTCCACCCCTCTCTACCAATCCCTCCACTGGTCTCCATTCAGTGTCCTCCACCCCTCTCTGCCAATCCCTCCACTGGCCTCCATTCAGTGTCCTCCACCCCTCTCTGCCAATACCTCCACTGGTCTCCATTCAGTGTCCTCCATCTCTCTCTGCCAATCCCTCCACTGGTCTCCATTCAGTGTCCTCCACCCCTCTCTACCAATCCCTCCACTGGTCTCCATTCAGTGTCCTCCACCCCTCTCTACCAATCCCTCCACTGGTCTCCATTCAGTGTCCTCCACCCCTCTCTACCAATCCCTCCACTGACCTCCATTCAGTGTCCTCCACCCCTCTCTACCAATCCCTCCACTGACCTCCATTCAGTGTCCTCCACCCCTCTCTACCAATCCCTCCACTGGTCTCCATTCAGTGTCCTCCACCCCTCTCTGCCAATCCCTCCACTGACCTCCATTCAGTGTCCTCCACCCCTCTCTGCCAATCCCTCCTCTGGTCTCCATTCAGTGTCCTCCATCCCTCTCTGCCAATCCCTCCACTGACCTCCATTCAGTGTCCTCCACCCCTCTCTACCAATCCCTCCACTGACCTCCATTCAGTGTCCTCCACCCCTCTCTACCAATCCCTCCACTGGTCTCCATTCAGTGTCCTCCACCCCTCTCTGCCAATCCCTCCACTGACCTCCATTCAGTGTCCTCCACCCCTCTCTGCCAATCCCTCCTCTGGTCTCCATTCAGTGTCCTCCATCCCTCTCTGCCAATCCCTCCACTGGTCTCCATTCAGTGTCCTCCACCCCTCTCTGCCAATCCCTCCACTGGTCTCCATTCAGTGTCCTCCATCCCTCTCTGCCAATCCCTCCACTGGTCTCCATTCAGTGTCCTCCACCCCTCTCTACCAATCCCTCCACTGGTCTCCATTCAGTGTCCTCCACCCCTCTCTACCAATCCCTCCACTGGCCTCCATTCAGTGTCCTCCACCCCTCTCTACCAATCCTTCCACTGGTCTCCATTCAGTGTTCTCCACCCCTCTCTACCAATCCTTCCACTGGTCTCCATTCAGTGTCCTCCACCCCTCTCTACCAATCCCTCCACTGGTCTCCCTCTCTACCAATTCCTCCACTGACCTCCATTCAGTGTCCTTCACCCCTCTCTACCAATCCCTCCACTGATCTCCATTCAGTGTCCTCCACCCCTCTCTGCCAATCCCTCCACTGGTCTCCATTCAGTGTCCTCCGCCCCTCTCTACCAATCCCTCCACTGATCTCCATTCAGTGTCCTCCACCCCTCTCTACCAATCCCTCCACTGGTCTTCATTCAGTGTCCTCCACCCCTCTCTACCAATCCCTCCACTGATCTCCATTCAGTGTCCTCCACCCCTCTCTACCAATCCCTCCACTGGTCTCCATTCAGTGTCCTCCACCCCTCTCTACCAATCCCTCCAATGGTCTCCATTCAGTGTCCTCCACCCCTCTCTACCAATCCCTCCACTGGTCTCCATTCAGTGTCCTCCACCCCTCTCTACCAATCCCTCCACTGACCTCCATTCAGTGTCCTCCACCCCTCTCTACCAATCCCTCCACTGGTCTCCATTCAGTGTCCTCCGCCCCTCTCTGTCAATCCCTCCACTGGTCTCCATTCAGTGTCCTCCGCCCTTCTCTGTCAATCCCTCCACTGGTCTCCATTCAGTGTCCTCCGCCCCTCTCTGTCAATAGGCTTCCACTCACCCAATGAATTAAATTTAAAATTCTATTGAAAACTTACAAAGCCGTCCACAACTCTGCCCCCAGCTACATTACTAGCCTGGTCTCATAATACCAATCTACACGTTCCTTTTGTTCCTCCTAATACCTCCTGCTCTCTATCTCCCTTGTCACCTCCTCCCATATTCACCCCAGGACTTTTCCTGAGCCTCTCCTATCCTATGGAACTCCCTACCCCAATCTATCTGACTATCTCCTAGTCGGTTTGCTTTCAGACGATCCCTGAAAACCCTTCTCTTCAGAGAAGCCTATCCCTCCCCACCTAACAACTGTACTTTTATTTTCTCCATCTGATCATCCCCCCCCAGTTATTACCTTTTGTATCACCTGACCCTCCCTTATAGATTGTAAGCTCTTATGATCAGGACCCTCTGCTCCCTCCTGTATTGAATTGCATGGTAACTGTACTGTCTGCTCTCAAGTTGTAAAGCGCTGAGCAAACTGTTAGCGCCATATAAATCCTGTATAATAATATTAATAATAATCACCGGGGATTATTGTAATGAAAGCGACAAATTTTAAAAGACTGATAATATTTTGAGCTTTTAATGCTTCAGTTTTCATATATTTTCCATTAAACTATTGATGAAAGAACGATAGGCTCACTGGATATAGTGCCTGGATCCCCCGGTCAGGGCAGGATGGAGCTTTGGAATCGGAGTGAGGGGATTCCTGCTGTAGGATAATGAGCCTCGTCTTTCCAGCCACTGGGAATTCATTTCCTTCACCTAGCCAGTGGTGTCCCTAGAGGGGGGCCAGAAGGGGCCATGCCCCCCCCCCCCAACATTATACTGTGCCCCCTATGTGCCCCCCCAACTAAAAATAACAGACACTGGGAATTCATTTACTTCACCTAGCACAAATCCCTTTCCTGTCATCCACAAGCAGAAGAATATTCCGGGTGAGGAATTCCTCCAGAATTCAGATACTGGAAAAGATATTTGACGGAGAGGAGGAGACCGGTGGGAGAGCCATTTGTGACCGGACCGCAACGAATGGAGGAGATGTTGAGAAGAAAAAATCCAAGAACTAGAAACATATTAAAACAAATCTAAAAGTGATAATAATTCCCATACTAATTCCAGTGTCTAAGAATGAAATGAAAGCGGAAATATTGTATACAGTGATGAGCAGAGGTGGCTCTAGGCTTTGTGAGGCCTTAGGCAAAACTTAGACATGAGGCCCCACTCACCCCCATAATGGGAAAAATAATTCAAGCAAGAAAAAGCCCCTTGTGTGCCCCATGTGCCAGTCTGCAGTCCCTGTCTGTGGGAAGGTTGGTGTAATGCCAGCAGGATGTTCATGACGGCCAGCAGCAGGCAGGGTCCATTCTTGTTCCGGGTGGGGACAGTGTTCTCCTCCTTCCAGAGGATCTGTTTGCTGTGAGATTGAGTGGTCCCTGGCCGCCAGCACCTTCTGCCCGTCTTTGTTTTCTGGGCCCCAGTTTGTTTTCCGGTCCTGGGAGGTCTTCAGAGCTCTTCTCCCTCCAGGGCTATCGGTCCTTGCTGCTGATGCTGCTCACCTTCCCCACCAGGCCCGGACTGGGACAAAAAAAGGGGCCCAGGCATTTTAGACTGAGCAGTCCATGAGACTGGTCCCCTACCGCTCTCCATCCTGACAGATCCCCTGCAGCAGCCGGCGGGAGAAAGGAGACTGGAACCTTGCAGAGCTACGGGGGGTGAGGGGGGCCGAGAAAGAGCACAGGGGTGTCGGATAGCATGTGAGTAAGGTGGAGAGCACTGGGGGGGGGGGTAGAGAGCAGGCGGGCTGTGAGCACTGGGGGGTGTAGAGCAGGGGGGCAGAGAGTAGGGGGGAGCTGGAGAGCACTGGGGGAGCAAGAGAGCACTGGTGGGGCAGAGAGCACTAGTGGGGGGGGGGGGGGCAGAGCCGATGGCACTGGCATTAGTATTGATCACAGGCAATTTAGCCGGCTGCTAGGCCCCTTTGAGTGCGAGGCCTTAGGCGGCTGCCTCATTTGCCTAATTTGAGTGCCGCCTCTGGTGATGAGATGAACAGCCCTGGGTTCGGTTGGAGAAGGGTTCAACGAACTGCAATGAGGTTCTGATGCCAAAACCAAACCATATTGAAATCAATGAGAACCAAATCTGTCAAATGAAAAATGCCCATTTTCTGGGCTCCTCCCTGGAGAACATGTATCAATGCAAATCAGTGAAGGCCTCTTGATCCCCCTCCCTAGGGAAAGAGAGCCTTGACTGATGGGGGCATGGCCAGGTGCGTGACAAGGGGAACGATTGATTGGGACATGTGGGATGGGCCTGAGCTCAGGGAACGTGTGCCCCCAGGGAATTCTGGGTCTTTCGGAAGAGTCGGTTGGAAGAGCTGCCCTCCCTGCCACCCCCCTATTTCCTCGGTTATGGTATGTCACAGCTTGCTGCAGTTTTCTTGACCTTGCCAGCAGTTAAAGTTGCTGTAATGGGCTATGCCCTTGGTGGAAAATTGGAAGTAGGCTGTCTGTCCAGCACTTATGGTAAGGACTTTGCTCTTTTTGATAAGTGCTCACATTACGACTGTGACTGGCACTGGTTAAATATGTTCACATGTTATGTGTTGGAATTTAATAAAGCTGTGGCCTTGCCCTTTCCAACCTAATGGTTGTAAGTGTCTTATTTAATGGGGTAAAGGCAGGGCTCAAGTCCTGCGGGAACGCATGGGAACGGAGTTCCTGTACTTTTTCCACAACAGGAACTCAGTTCCCTTTAGCAGACGTGTCCTGCAAGACTTTGAAGTATGCGAGCTGTGTGGCAGGTGCTACACCAGCAGCCGCCGACACAGCTCGCAATAGTAAGTGCCGCACACCTGACCATTCAGGCATTGCCAGTAGGGGGCCCCATGACAGCTTCCGCTTCGATCTACCTGTCAATCACAGCTAGCTGACGGGTAGATCAGGTCCCTGCTGCTAAGAGATTGTATTTAGTCAGACCTCTCGTGATGCGCTCCTCCCCGCTGCCCCCTCCTGATTTTCTGTCACCTCATCTCCCCCCCCCCCAGTCTCCTGCATACTTGCTCTGTGTGTCCTGCTGAATCCCTCCCCCCTCCTCTATCTTCAGTGCCATATGATGAGAGAACCCAGAGGAGGAGCACAGCTATTCTGCTCACAGGACATGCAGGGAGAGAGGTGAGCTGAGGGAGGAACATCAGTTTGGGGTGATAAGCTGAGCACAATACCTGGCAAAGTTTAATGCCAGGAGAGAAGTTTATGTGGAAATATGTGAAGGGTTGGAATAGCAGCGAGTGTGTGTTGGATCCCTGCAGAGTTTGCAGCCCCCCCCCCCCCCCCCAAGCTAACATACATCTCCTAAGCAGGAACACATCACTATCTCCCCAAGCATTCTGTCCAGATAATGTGCACTTCATTTATCACCTTTCCGTATAACCCTGTGTGATCCAAACTCTGTTCAATGAAAAGTGTAAACTCACCACATAAACACTCTATATACAAAATAACATTCCCCAATAAAGATCAGAACATGATGATCACATTACATGGAAGCACAATTGAATGATTTTTTTAATGTACTAACAGTTAAGCTTCGTACACACAATACGAAAATTGGATTAAAAATACCACTTTTGAAGCGTTCGTGCATATGAGCCGATCATTTTTTTTTTTTGGTGGACGAGTGGATCTTGGGTGGGAGTTCCCACACTTTTTTCCCCAGGACTTGACCCCTGGGTAAAGGGCAAGGCTGGTGGGGGATTTGATTCCTTTGTGTTACGTTAATTGGGACCTAAGCCCATTGCGCCTCAGCAGTCATGTATTTTTTATACTCTGTGCAGCCGGGAGTTTTAAATTGCCAGCACATGTAATTTGCCTCCTGGCTTATTTTTTCTTTTTTAAAGGGCCCCCCGAAGATCCCCAAAAATATATAACAGTGTCCTCATTTGCCTCTTCCCTACAACCCTGCCCAGTGTTTGTGGGGGGCTGTGGGTAGGGGGGGCTTGTCAAAATCTGAACACCCCCTTTAATAAATTGGGAGCCCCCAGATACCCCCCCACATGAATGAATATGGGGTACATAGTACCCCTACTCATTCACAAAAAACAGATGTCACCTAGAGATAAATACACCTAAAGGTTTGTGTCACAGTCAGAGCTGTGGCAGTAGAGAGGCTCCCACCAGGTCCCCCTGGCAGATGACACGGGCTCACCCGAGGCACGGGGTGTAAGCACTAACTGGTATTCATCAGAGCTCCTGATGGTGGGGATGGGTTTTGCTGCATGTTGGTACCAGGTCACGGTCCTCAGGATCGCCCAACCAGGAGGTGAGCAAGCCGAGGTCCAGTAGCAGATATAGCAGGTACAGATCAAGCAGAAGCGTAGTCAGTAAACAAGCCAAAGGTCGGTAACGAGTAAAAATTACTTTTTCCCCCTCAATTCTGTATGTTAGTTGCAGTCATTAAAAAGATAAATAAACAAACGTAAACGCACCTCCAATATGACAAATAGTGAACTAACCAGCAACCAACCACAGCGACTTACAACAACTAAATACCAAACTAAATCTATATACAGATGTGGAATATAATCGTAACCATAACAAGCCAGGGTCATACACAGGAGGTCAATCAGATAAAGCTGGGAGCAAGACAGGACACAGGGTTCAGGTTAGGATATAGGTTACAGGATAGCAAACACAGGTCAGGGCACAAGGAAACAATACCAAAGCAATGAGTGCAATTGATTACCAGGTTTAAATATGCTTCCTGTAATCGGCATCAGGTGATGCCTGATTGCAGGAGATGATGTCAGCTCTTGACTGCCGTGGTCCACCCGCTGGTGGACATCAGAAATGCAGCTTATAGGTCTGGGAGCTTCAGGTCTGGGCTCCACCCAATGTTAGGTCCCCACCTTCAGGTCAGTGCACCACCACCAGGTCAGGCCCCCACCTTCAGTTCAGGTTTCCACTCCCAGGTCAGGCCCCCGCCTTCAGTTCAGGGCTCCACCCAATGTTAGGTCCCCACCTTCAGGTCAGGGCTCTACCACCAGGTCAGGCCCCCGCCTTCAGTTCAGGGCTCCACCCAATGTTAGGTCCCCACCTTCAGTTCAGATTTCCACTCCCAGGTCAGGCCCCCACCTTCAGTTCAGGGCTCCACCCAATGTTAGGTCCCCACCTTCAGGTCGGTGTGCCACCGCCAGGTCAGGCCCCCACCTTCAGTTCAGGTTTCCACTCCCAGGTCAGGCCCCCGCCTTCAGTTCAGGGCTCCACCCAATGTTAGGTCCCCACCTTCAGGTCAGGGCTCTACCACCAGGTCAGGCCCCCGCCTTCAGTTCAGGGCTCCACCCAATGTTAGGTCCCCACCTTCAGTTCAGATTTCCACTCCCAGGTCAGGCCCCCACCTTCAGTTCAGGGCTCCACCCAATGTTAGGTCCCCACCTTCAGGTCGGTGTGCCACCGCCAGGTCAGGCCACCACCTTCAGTTCAGATTTCCACTCCCAGGTCAGGCCCCCACCTTTAGTTCAGGGCTCCACCCAATGTTAGGTCCCCACCTTCAGGTCAGTGCTCCACCGCCAGGTCAGGCCCCCACCTTCAGTTCAGGTTTCCACTCCCAGGTCAGGCCCCCACCTTCAGGTCAGGGCTCCACCCAATGTTAGGTCCCCACCTTCAGGTCGGTGTGCCACCGCCAGGTCCGGCCCCCACCTTCAGTTCAGGTTTCAACTCCCAGGTCAGGTTCCCACCTTCAGGTCATGGCATCACCCACAGGCTAGGCCCCACCTTCAGGTCAGTGCCCTATTTCCAGGTCAGTTGAGGCAGAGGCAGGGACGTGTCTACTGCAGGAATCAGGAGGAAGTCAGGGGAGATCATCGCTGATTATCTGCACAAAGCTGACCATATATCTCATATGATATTATTTTGGAGAGCGGAGCCGGGCAGAGCGTGCGATATTTCCCGATGTGAAGGAGATTTGGAAGGGTTTTATTTTTGTGTGAGTAGAATCAAGTATTTTCCGGAATCTTGGATCTGGATGAAATGTTGGGACGAGGTGCCAGTAAGAGGAGAGATAATGGGGACGTTGTTGGGAGGACAGCTAATAAGTCGGAGGCGTCCCACAGCGCAGAGTTTTACAAACACGAGTATTAATTATTCTGCAGAAACACAAGATATTGGCTTTGACCTTGGCAGAGACGCCGATCATTTCACACAAGAACAAACAGTCCTCGAAAAATATTCCAGAAGTGTCCAAGAGAGACAAACAGAATCCAGAGGCACGAGACTCCAGGGCTCCGAACCGCACCGCTGCCCCGTGTCACTAAATGATGATTAATAAATGAGAAGACCACTGGACTCATAATACGTCATCCGGGGCAACACCATTCCTCCATTCATGACATCATCAGGGGCAGCACCATTCATGACATCATCCGGGGCAACACCATTCATGACATCATCCGGGGCAACACCATTCCTCCATTCATGACATCATCAGGGGCAACACCATTCATGATATCATCCGGGGCAACACCATTCATGACATCATCCGGGGCATCACCATTCCTCCATTCGTGACATCATCCGGGGCAACACCATTCCTCCATTCATGACATCATCCGGGGCAACACCATTCCTCCATTCATGACATCATCCGGGGCAACACCATTCCTCCATTCATGACATCATCCAGGGCAACACCATTCCTCCATTCATGACATCATCCGGGGCAACACCATTCATGACATCATCCGGGGCATCACCATTCCTCCATTCGTGACATCATCCGGGGCAACACCATTCATGACATCATCTGGGGCAACACCATTCATGACATCATCCGGGGCAACACCATTCCTCCATTCATGACATCATCCAGAGCAACACCATTCCTCCATTTATGACATCATCGGGGGGCAACACCATTCCTCCATTCATGACATCATCAGGGGCAACACCATTCATGACATCATCCGCGGCAACACCATTCCTCCATTCATGACATCATCCGGGGCAACACCATTCATGACATCATCCGGGGCAGCACCATTCATGACATCATCCGGGGCAGCACCATTCATGACATCATCCGGGGCAACACCATTCCTCCATTCATGACATCATCCGGGGTAACACCATTCATGACATCATCCGGGGCAACACCATTCATGACATCATCCGGGGCCACACCATTCCTCCATTCATGACATCATCCGGGGCAACACCATTCCTCCATTCATGGCATCATCCGGGGCAACACCATTCTTCCATTCATGACATCATCTGGGGCAACACCATTCATGACATCATCCGGGGCAACACCATTCCTCTATTCATGACATCATCCGGGGCAACACCATTCCTCCATTCATGACATCATCCGGGGCAACACCATTCATGACATCATCATCAATCTTGCCTAAAGGGGGTGGATTGTGTTATTCAATTCTGGTAATTTATAGCGCTAATAGGAAAACTGCCATGGGGACATGTATCAGTGCACAGCGGGGGAGGGTCTATTAATAGGGGACATGTATCAGTGCACAGCGGGGGAGGGTCTATTAATAGGGGACATGTATCAGTGTACAGCGGGGGAGGGTCTATTAATAGGGGACATGTACATATGTACAGCAGGGGAGGGTCTATTAATAGGGGACATGTACCAGTGTACAGAAGGGACAGGTCTATTAATAAGGGACATGTACCAGTGTACAGAGGGGGAGGGTCTATTAATAGGGGACATGTACCAGTGTACAGAGGGGGAGGGTCTATTAATAGGGGACATGTACCAGTGTGCAGAAGGGGCAGGTCTATTAATAAGGGACAAGTACCAGTGTACAGAGGGGGAGGGTCTATTAATAGGGGACATGTACCAGTGTACAGCAGGGGAGGGTCTATTAATAGGGGACATGTACCAGTGTACAGCGGGGGCGGGTCTATTAATAGGGGACATGTACATATGTACAGATGGGAGGGTCTATTAATAAGGGACATGTACCAGTGTACGGCAGGGGAGGGTCCATTAATAGGGGACATGTACCAGTGTACAGCAGGGGCGGGTCTATTAATAGGGGACATGTACCAGTGTACAGGGGGGAGGGTCTATTAATAGGGGACATGTACCAGTGTACAGCAGGGGCGGGTCTATTCAAGGAAAGTCAGGCACTGCAAGAAAGACAAGAACCAGTGTACAGCGGGGGATGGTCTTTTAGTGGGAGAAATGTAACAATGTACAGTGGGGGAGGGTCTGTAACAATGTACAGTGGGGATGGTTCTTTTCATGAAGGACATACTGTATACCAATGTACAGTGGGGGAGGGTCTATTTATGGGAAGCAAGGCACTGTCATGGGGGACATGTACCAATGTACAGCGGGGGAGGGTCTATTCATGGGAAGCAAGGCACTACCATGCTGGAATGTACCAATGTACAGCGGGGGAGGGTCTATTCATGGGAATACCAGGCACTGCCATGCTGGAATGTACCAAAGTACAGCGGGGGAGGGTCTATTCATGGGAAGCCAGGCACTGCCATGCTGGAATGTACCAATGTACAGCGGGGGAGGGTCTATTCATGGGAAGCAAGGCACTGCCATGCTGGAATGTACCAATGTACAGCGGGGGAGGGTCTATTCATGGGAAGCCAGGCACTGCCATGCTGGAATGTACAGCGGGGGAGGGTCTATTCATGGGAAGCCAGGCACTGCCATGCTGGAATGTACCAATGTACAGCGGGGGAGGGTCTATTCATGGGAAGCAAGGCACTGCCATGCTGGAATGTACAGCGGGGGAGGGTCTATTCATGGGAAGCAAGGCACTGCCATGCTGGAATGTACAGCGGGGGAGGGTCTATTCATGGGAAGCCAGGCACTGCCATACTGGAATGTACCAATGTACAGCGGGGGAGGGTCTATTCATGGGAAGCAAGGCACTGCCATGCTGGAATGTACAGCGGGGGAGGGTCTATTCATGGGAAGCCAGGCACTGCCATACTGGAATGTACCAATGTACAGCGGGGGAGGGTCTATTTATGGGAAGCAAGGCACTGCCATGCTGGAATGTACAGCGGGGGAGGGTCTATTCATGGGAAGCCAGGCACTGCCATACTGGAATGTACCAATTTACAGCGGGGGAGGGTTTATGTATTTTCTTAGAGAATTTTTCTGGCAGAGCAGGAATAGTTTTTGTGTAGGGGGTTTATTTTATTATTACATTTTTCCAGTTAATATGTTTTATTTTATATTCCCCAGGTGTTGCACTTTACCGGCGGCAGTTTGTCACCACAAAGAGGGGAGAGATCATCGCCATTTGTTGCTCTAGGAATGATAAAGCAGATTTCGGGGTGTTGGGATTGGACACATTTCGGGTCGGTGAGGCCGATTTCTGCGTTATACTTGGCAGTATCCGGGGGTCACCTCCCGCCATACCGCCCCCCAAACCCTCAGATTTTCCACTGCCGATTGTTCTCCACCATCATAATTTGGAGAAGTATAACAATCTCTCCATTGTCTCCGCCTGGCCCGGAGGGGGGGAGGGGGGGGAGGGGGGGGGACGTGGCCCCCCCTGGCAGGGGACAGATTTCCCTTCAATGTCAGGAATTAGAATGAGAAAGTCGGGTAGTCGGAGATATTTCCTCGACGTGCCGGAGAGATGTAGGTCAGGCTCTGGCTGCCCACTAATAGACAATCATATACTTTCCAGCCCCAGATTTACATCTAATGCGACTCACATGTGGAATATTTATGTAACGGATTATCGCAACGTGCTGGTGGTATAGAATTAGCGCTTTGTTCAGCCATATATCCGACTAGTGGATTAGTTCTTCCTATAATGGGGGGGGGGGGGGGGTCATTAGGATTCCTGGTGTTACCAACCAACATGCGGCCACTCCGCTGGTTTAAAGAGAAATGTTTTCTATATACACTATATTACCAAAAGTATTGGGACGCCTGCCTTTATTCATCCCAAAGGTGTTCTACTGGGTTGAGGTCAGGACTCTGTGCAGGCCAGTCAAGTTCCTCCACCCCAAACTCGCTCATCCATCTCTTTATGAACTTTGCTTTGTGCACTGGTCCAAATCATTTGGTGTGCGGGGGGAGGGAGGGGGGATTATAGTGTGGGGGAGGGGGGTCTATGGTGGGGGGTTGTTCTTCAGGGGTTGGGCTTGGCCCCTTTAGTTCCAGTGAAGGGAACTCTTAAGGCGTCAGCATACCAAGACATTTTGGACAATTTCATGCTCCCAACTTTGTGGGAGGAGTTTGGGGACGGCCCCTTCCGGTTCCAACATGACTGCCCACCAGAGCACAAAGCAAAGTCCATAAAGACATGGATGAGCGAGTTTGGGGTGGAAGAACTTGACTGGCCTGAACAGAGTCCTGACCTCAACCCCATAGAACACCTTTGGATGAATTAGAGAGGAGACTGTGAGCCAGGCCTTCTCATCCAACATCAGGGCCTGACCTCACAAATGCTCTTCTGGAAGAATGATCAAACATTCCCATAGACACCCTCCTAAACCTTGTGGACGGCCTTCCCAGAAGAGGTGAAGCTGTTATAGCTGCAAAGGGCCAACTCAATATTGTCCCCTCCGGACTAAGACTGGGGGGTCATTAAAGTTCATGTGTGTGTAAAGGCAGGTGTCCCAATACTTTTGACACTATAGTGTATCTATCTAGGGAAGGATGCGGCGCACTTCTGAGATGTATCCCATACACGCAATGTACAAAGTAATAGAATAAACGATCAGCGCCTCCATGCTGTGCTGGAACGATTGTTACGTTGTACATCCCATGTATTGGACACATTTTAGGGTTTTGCTTTAATCTTTCTTCTGGATTTCTATGTACAGGAAGTCAAAGTGAAAGCTCCGCCTACTCTAATGTGAAAGGTCCGCCTACTCTAATGTGAAAGCTCCGCCTACTCTAATGTGAACGATCCGCCTACTCTAATATGAAAGCTCCGCCTACTCTAATGTGAACGCTCCGCCTACTCTAATGTGAACGCTCCGCCTACTCTAATGTGAAAGCTCCGCCTACTCTAATGTGAAAGCTCCGCCCACTCTAATGTGAACGCTCCGCCTATTCTACTGTCACACTGCTGACCTGAGAAGGTGCTTCCACTATATATATATATATACCATCTATACACCGATCAGCCAGAACATTCTGACAGCTGAAGGGAATAACGTTGATTATCTGGTTACAATGGCATCTGAAAGGGGGTGGGATATATCAGGCAGCAAGTGAACATGTTGTCCCTGAAGTTGATGTGTTGAAAGTGTAAGGATTTGAGGGACACTGGCAAGGAGCAAATTGCAATGTCTAGACGCCGGGGTCAGAGAAACTCCAACACTGCAGCTCTTGTGGGATGTTCCCGGTCTTTAGTAGTCAGGACCAACCAAAAGTATGCCAAGGAAGGAAAACCGGCCAACCAGTGACCGGGTCATGGGAGGCCAAGGCTCATTGATGGAGATGGGGAGGGAAGGCTCATTGATGGAGGTGGGAGGGAAGGATCATTGATGGAGGTGAGGAGGGAAGGCTCATTGATGGAGGTGGGAGGGAAGGATCATTGATGGAGGTGGGAGGGAAAGATCATTGATGGAGGTGAGGAGGGAAGGCTCATTGATGGAGGTGGGGGGGAAGGCTCATTGATGGAGGTGGGGGGAGGGAAGGCTCATTGATGGAGGTGGGGAGGGAAGGTTCATTGAGGGAGGTGGGGAGGGAAGGATCATTGATGGAAGTGGGGAGGGAAGGATCATTGATGGAGGTGAGGAGGGAAGGCTCATTGATGGAGGTGGGGGGAGGGAAGGCTCATTGATGGAGGTGGGGAGGGAAGGTTCATTGATGGAGGGGGGAGGGAAGGTTCATTGATGGAGGTGGGGAGGATCATTGATGGAGGTGGGAGGGAAGGATCATTGATGGAGGTGAGGAGGGAAGGCTCATTGATGGAGGAGGGGGGGGGGAAGGCTCATTGATGGAGGTGGGGGAGGGAAGGCTCATTGATGGAGGTGGGGAGGGAAGGTTCATTGATGGAGGTGGAGGTGGGGAGGGAAGGATCATTGATGGAAGTGGGGAGGGAAGGATCATTGATGGAGGTGAGGAGGGAAGGATCATTGATGGAGGTGAGGAGGGAAGGCTCATTGATGGAGGTGGGGGGGAAGGCTCATTGATGGAGGTGGGGGGAGGGAAGGCTCATTGATGGAGGTGGGGAGGGAAGGTTCATTGATGGAGGTGGGGAGGGAAGGATCATTGATGGAAGTGGGGAGGGAAGGATCATTGATGGAGGTGAGGAGGGAAGGCTCATTGATGGAGGGGGGGAGGGAGGGAAGGCTCATTGATGGAGGTGGGGAGGGAAGGTTCATTGATGGAGGGGGGAGGGAAGGTTCATTGATGGAGGTGGGGAGGGAAGGATCATTGATGGAGGTGAGGAGGGAAGGTTCATTGATGGAGGTGGGGAGGGAAGACTCATTGATGGAGGTGGGGAGGGAAGGCTCATTGATGGAGGAGGGGAGGGAAGGTTCATTGATGGAGGTGGGGAGGGAAGGTTCATTGATGGAGGTGGGGAGGGAAGGTTCATTGATGGAGGTGGGGAGGGAAGGTTCATTGATGGAGGTGGGGAGGGAAGGATCATTGATGGAGGTGGGGAGGGAAGGTTCATTGATGGAGGTGGGGAGGGAAGGATCATTAATGGAGGTGGGGAGGGAAGGCTCATTGATGGAGGAGGGGAGGGAAGGTTCATTAATGGAGGTGGGGAGTGAAGACTCATTAATGGAGGTGGGGAGGGAAGGATCATTGATGGAGGTGGGGAGGGAAGGATCATTGATGGAGGTGGGGAGTGAAGACTCATTAATGGAGGTGGGGAGGAAAGGATCATTGATGGAGGTGGGGAGGGAAGGCTCATTGATGGAGGAGGGGAGGGAAGGTTCATTGATGGAGGTGGGGAGGGAAGGTTCATTGATGGAGGGGGGAGGGAAGGTTCATTGATGGAGCTGGGGAGGGAAGGTTCATTGATGGAAGTGGGGAGGGAAGGATCATTGATGGAGGTGGGGAGGGAAGGATCATTGATGGAGGTGGGGAGGGAAGGATCATTGATGGAGGTGGGGAGGGAAGACTCATTAATGGAGGTGGGGAGGGAAGGCTCATTGATGGAGGTGGGGAGGGAAGGCTCATTGATGGAGGAGGGGAGGGAAGGATCATTGGTGGAGGTGGGGAGGGAAGGCTCATTGATGGAGGAGGGGAGGGAAGGTTCATTGATGGAGGTGGGGAGCAGTGATGTAAGTAACTGAGTTAAAATAAACTGAGTTACCTAACGCAGTTACTTTAGAGGGTAACGGGTAATCTAACTGATTACTTTTCCCCTCATGGTAACTCAGTTCCCATTACTTTGGCTTAGTTACCCCAATTACATCTACTGCCACTAGATGGCAGTAGTGTAATTCCAGTGTCCTGCCGAAAAAATTCCCCCGCCGGATAAGGACCCCCTGTACTGCGCAGGCGCAGGGCTTGTGCAGTACGAAGGACTACGGAGCTTCCGAAAATTGCTGAACCTAAACAGCTCTGAGTGAACTCTACACCGCGCAGGCGCAGTTAACATGTAATTGTACGAGGCGATGCCGCACGCTCCAGATGCTCGTGCTACTCTGCAAGGGGCATCTATCGTGTAAGTAAGGGGCGGGTCTAGTATTACTGTAACCAAGGGGCGCATTTATTATTATTGTTATATATCGAGCTCTGCCCATTAATTTACCATTCACCCTCTTCTGTAGCCATCCGCCCCTTACACAATATAATAATAATAGACCCGCCCCTTACACGATATAATAATAATAGACCCGCCCCTTACACGATATAATAATACTAGATCCGCCCCTTACACCATATAATAATAATAGACCCGCCCCTTACACCATATAATAATAATAGACCCGCCCCTTACACCATATAATAATAATAGACCCGCCCCTTACACCATATAATAATAATAGACCCGCCCCTTGCTTACACGCTATAACAGATCTGCCCCTTGGTTAGAGTAATAATAGAGCAGCCCCTTGGTTACACGATATATAACAATAATAATAAACGCGCCCCTTGGTTACAGTGATACTAGACCCGCCCCTTAGTTACACGTATAGAATATTTAAAAAAAAAAAGTCAGTTACTTTGCTGAGTAACTAATTACTTTTCCAATGTAGTAACTGAGTTACTAACGCAATTACTTTTTGGGAGAAGTAATTTGTAACTTAACTAATTACTTTTTTAAAGTAAGATGACCAACACTGGTGGGGAGGGAAGGATCATTAATGGAGATGGGGAGGGAAGGCTCATTGATGGAGGAGGGGAGGGAAGGTTCATTGATGGAGGTGGGGAGGGAAGGATCATTGATGGAGGTGGGGAGGGAAGACTCATTAATGGAGGTGGGGAGGGAAGGCTCATTGATGGAGGAGGGGAGGGAAGGTTCATTGATGGAGGAGGGGAGGGAAGGTTCATTGATGGAGGTGGGGAGGGAAGGTTCATTGATGGAGGTGGGGAGGGAAGGTTCATTGATGGAGGTGGGGAGGGAAGGTTCATTGATGGAGGTGGGAGGGAAGGTTCATTGATGGAGGTGGGGAGGGAAGGTTCATTGATGGAGGTGGGGAGGGAAGGTTCATTGATGGAGGTGGGGAGGGAAGGCTCTCATTGATGGAGGTGGGGGGGAAAGCTCATTGATGGAGGTGGGGAGGGAAGGCTTCATTGATGGAGGTGGGGAGGGAAGGTTCATTGATGGAGGTGGAGGTGGGGAGGGAAGGCTCATTGATGGAGGTGGGGATTGAAGGATCATTGATGGAGGTGGGGAGGAAGGATCATTGATGGAGGGGGGGTGGGGAGGGCGGTGGGGGGGAAGGTTCATTGATGGAGGTGGGAGGGAAGGTTCATTGATGGAGGTGGGGAGGGATCATTGATGGAGGTGGGGAGGAAGGCTCATTGATGGAGGGGGGAGGAAGGTTCATTGATGGAGGTGGGGAGGGAAGGTTCATTGATGGAGGTGGGGAGGGAAGGATCATTGATGGAGGTGGGGAGGGGGGAGGATCATTGATGGAGGTGGGGAGGGAAGGCTCATTGATGGGAGGAGGGGAGGGAAGGTTCATTGATGGAGGTGGGGAGGGAAGGATCATTGATGGAGGTGGGGAGGGAACACTCATTAATGGAGGTGGGGAGGGAAGGCTCATTAATGGAGGTGGGGAGGGAAGGTTCATTGATGGAGGGGGGAGGGAAGGTTCATTGATGGAGGTGGGGAGGGAAGGTTCATTGATGGAGGTGGGGAGGGAAGACTCATTGATGGAGGTGGGGAGGGAAGGCTCATTGATGGAGGTGGGGAGGGAAGGTTCATTGATGGAGGTTGGGAGGAAAGACACATTGATGGAGGTGAGGGAGGGAAGGCTCGTTGATGGAGGTGGGGAGGGAAGGTTCATTGATGGAGGTGGGGAGGGAAGGTTCATTGATGGAGGTGGGGAGGGAAGACTCATTGATGGAGGTGGGGAGGGAAGGTTCATTGATGGAGGTGGGGAGGGAAGGCTCATTGATGGAGGTGGGGGGGAGGAGGGAGGTGGGGAGGGATGGGAGGTGGGGAGGGAAGGTTCATTGATGGAGGTGGGGAGGGAAGGTTCATTGATGGAGGGGGGAGGGAAGGTTCATTGATGGAGGTGAGGAGGGAAGGTTCATTGATGGAGGTGGGGGAGGGAAGACTCATTGATGGAGGTGGGGAGGGAAGGCTCATTGATGGAGGGGGGAGGGAAGGTTCATTGATGGAGGTGGGGAGGGAAAATTCATTGATGGAGGTGGGGAGGGAAGACTCATTGATGGAGGTGGGGAGGGAAGGTTCATTGATGGAGGTGGGGAGGGAAGGTTCATTGATGGAGGGGGGAGGGAAGGTTCATTGATGGAGGTGAGGAGGGAAGGTTCATTGATGGAGGTGGGGAGGGAAGACTCATTGATGGAGGTGGGGAGGGAAGGCTCATTGATGGAGGTGGGGAGGGAAGGGAAGGGAAGGTTCATTGATGAAGGTGGGGGAGGGAAGGCTCATTGATGGAGATGGGGAGGGAAGGTTCATTGATGGAGATGGGGAGGGAAGGCTCATTGATGGAGATGGGGAGGGAAGGCTCATTGATGAAGGTGGGGAGGGAAGGCTCATTGATGGAGATGGGGAGGGAAGGCTCATTGATGGAGATGGGGAGGGAAGGCTCATTGATGGAGGTGGGGAGGGAAGGATCATTGATGGTGGTGGGGAGGGAAGGATCATTGATGGAGGTGGGGAGGGAAGGTTTATAGGTGGAGGTGGAGGTGAGGAGGGAAGGCTCATTGATGGAGGTGGGGAGGGAAGTCTCATTGATGGAGGTGGGAAGGGAAGGCTCTTTGATGAAGGTGGGGAGGGAAGGCTCATTGATGGAGGTGAGGAGGGAAGGTTTATAGGTGGAGGTGGAGGTGAGGAGGGAAGGCTCATTGATGGGGGTGTGGAGGGATAGCTCGTTGATGGAGGTGGGGAGGGAAGGCTCATTGATGGAGGTGGGGAGGGAAGTCTCATTGATGAAGGTGGGGAGGGAAGGTTCATTGATGGTGGTGGGGAGGGAAGGATCATTGATGGAGGTGAGGAGGGAAGGTTTATAGGTGGAGGTGGAGGTGAGGAGGGAAGGCTCCTTGATGTAGGTGGGGAGGGAAGGCTCATTGATGGAGGTAGGGAGGGAAGGCTCATTGATGGAGATGGGGAGGGAAGGCTCATTGATGGAGATGGGGAGGGAAGGCTCATTGATGGAGGTGGGAAGGGAAGGATCATTGATGGTGGTGGGGAGGGAAGGATCATTGATGGAGGTGGGGAGGGAAGGTTTATAGGTGGAGGTGGAGGTGAGGAGGGAAGGCTCATTGATGGAGGTGGGGAGGGAAGTCTCATTGATGGAGGTGGGGAGGGAAGGCTCATTGATGGAGGTCGGGGAAGGCTGGCCTGTGTAGTCCTATCCAATAGAAGAGCTACTGGAGCTCAGATTGCTGGTGAAGGGAATGCTGGTTGTGATAGAAAGGTGTCAGAACACACAGATCATCGCAGTTTGTTGTGTTTGGGGCTGTGTAGCCGCAGACCACTCAGGGGGCCCATGTCGTCTCGTATTGTCACCAGGGAAGTGAGAAGAAGTTTCATATTTTATGGGGGGGGGGGTAAGTGGTCATAGACATGTATGTATAGCAAATCCTGCTTGAAAAACAACCGGCCCTTATTATGTAATTATGGAACGTCCCCCAATGGGGTCACATTTCTGACACTTCACCGCTCTAAAAGATCTAAACGTTTGGGTCTGTGTTCCACATTCCAGGATACACAGAGAGCCACTAAAATAAATGTTGATAAATATCTCTTTGATGTACAGAAAAACAAATATGAAACAGCAAAACACATCCAAAAAAGCCGCACAACAAATGACTTTTGGGTAAAGTTTATGTTTTTTTAGAATGTTTACCAAGCAAAAAGTTTCCATTTCATACCCTTCCGGCACCCAGATTTTTTGTTTAGCCCCAACGTAACAAAGACCCTTCACCGTCCTCTCAGTGAGGGTTCTACACTCTCATCTCATCTCACAATATTCTTCTCTGTGGCACAATCTTGTCTTCTTTATGAGCAGATCTTTTAGTTGGGGGGGGTAGAAAGAGCAATTGAGGACAGAGGAAGGCAGGGCGATGTTTACTCGACGATTGTTATGATGCCGATTCTCTTGTATCACGGAGAGGGAATTCTCCAAACCTGACAAAAATGTTATTCCTCCCCGAGGACGGACGCAGCGCAAGGAACACGCCGTGCTTTTTGTCAGCACATTTTTTGTCAAAATATGAAATCTGAAAAAGCAAAAAAAAAACAAAAGAGAAAATCTTGTTAGTCATCGATTGCTGGATGGAGAAGATATCGGAGGAGACGTTGTGGATCTGAAGGACATCTGTAGAGACGTTGGAGGACGAGGAACGCGTTGGAGCGGGGAGGAGGCTGCAGTCAGGATGTCTATCATCACTTCAGCACCAAATACCGGCACCTCGCTGAACGCCCTGTGGTTGTACCGGGATGATATGCAGCTGCGGGCATCACCTTGATGCGCTTTTGTAGAGCCAGTGGTCCGCTCTCTTGTAAAAGCAATCCTAGTGGCTAACTAGCTGCTGGATTGCTTTTACAAGCAGAGGGAGGGGACATCCCCCACCTCTCTCCACCTTCCACGGCTTGGGGTCTCCTGTCCCACTGGGAGACCCAAGTGACCAGCTGGCATGTTCACTGGCTGGTCGGACATCCAAACAAAAAAATAAAAATGTAAAGTGCCCCCTTCCTCCCGTGTTTGCGTGTAAAAGGTGAATGCGCATGTCGGTCCCGCATGCACGCAAAGAACGATCGTCCCACACAGGAGAACGTCAGATCATCCTCAGAAACACGGCGTCTCAGTATAAGGTGAGCGCCGTCCATTCACTGGTGAAGGATCACTATTTACTTTGTAACATGGCGGTGGAAGATCGCAGCTTCTCTTATTAGCACAATGAACTTTTCAGTTTTCTATTTTGATTGAATTTACTGTTTGTTTTTTGTTTTTGATTGTAGCAAAATTATTTTGCTCTCAGAACACATTGATACAAATCTATATATATTCTTCTGGGTATTTGATACCTTGTTGCTAGTTGCGCTACACTAGTAATGGTGGTGATCCACGACTTATAGTCCCACTACAAGCTGTGAAATCTGCCCATCCTGAAGAGCGAGTCCGAAATGTTCTTCCCTCTCCCCTGATGTAGAAGGAGGGATCTACATACAGTGTAGAGGAGATTTTCCGTCCTTTCAGGGATTTTCTCAGTGAAGAAATGACAACCCGCAACAGGAGCACCGACCACCCAGATACAAAACGATCTTCTTACCTTTATTAAAATAGCCAGCAGGAACAAGCTCTGACTGACGCGTTTCGTAATACATGTTCCTGCTGGCTGTTTCGATAAAGGAAGAATATCATTCTGTATCTCAGAATGCGGTGTTCCCATCACTGGAATAATTATTTATATGGGTGGAGGTGGGCCGATACCTGAGATGTCACCATGAGGTGTGGAGTCTGATCTCACCTGGAGCTGCACATGGAATTTATAAAGTGGTTGTAAAGGCTCAAGGAGTTTTACCTTCATTCAGTCTGTGCAGGAAGGTGAAAACCCTTCTCTACTTACCAATCTTCCTCCAGTACTATGCACAAGAGCCTTGGCTCTCTGGGGACTCTGCCTTCTCATTGGCCGAGACAGTATCCCATAGTAACATCTGACACTTATGATGTCATTATAATTCAGTATCCCATAGTAACATCTGACACTTATGATGTCATTATACTTCAGTATCCATAGTAACATCTGACACTTATGATGTAATTATTCTTCAGTATCCCATATGCCCCGTACACACGTAGGGACTTTTGCCGGCGGACCTAGTCCAGCGGACAATCCCGCGGGACTTCCCAGCTAGGTCCGCTGGACTTTCCGAGGGTGTGGACTTGCCCACACACGCACGGACTTCTCCAGCGGATAATCCGCCGGCCAAAAGTCCGCGGGACTTTTGAAAATGAACGGACTTGCCCACACACGGAGCAGTCCGTTCATTTCGAACGTAACTTCAGGTTACGTAGCTAGCGTAGGCAGTAAATGCCGCCGCGCTAGCTCCGCAAGCTGGCATGGATTTAAAGGGAATCCCCACGCCGAAAAAACGGCGTGGGGGTTCCCCCCAAATCCATGTCAGACCCTCATCCAAGCACGCAGCCTGGCAGGCCAGGAAAGGGGTGGGGACGAACGAGCGCCCCCCCCCCTCCTGAGCCGTACCAGGCCGCGTGCCCTCAACATGGGGGGTGCCCTGGGGAAAGGGGGGCCGTGCGGCCCCCCCACCCCAAAGCACCTTGTCCCCATGTTGATGAGGACAAGGGCCTCTTCCCGACAACCCTGGCCGTTGGTTGTCGGGGTCTGCGGGCGGGGGCTTATCGGAATCTGGGAGCCCCCTTTAATAAGGGGGCCCCCAGATCCCGGCCCCCCACCCTATGTGAATGAGTATGGGGTACGATGTACCCCTACCCATTCACCTAAGGTGTAAAATGTAAAGTACAAAAAACACACACACTTTTGAAAAAATATTTTATTGCACTGCTCCGGGGGTCTTCTTCCGTCTTGGGGGTCTTCTCGCCGGACTCCCCCGCCATTTACCAAGCTCTTTTACCGAGCGGGGGAAGTCCGGCTACCTTCTTCGTCGTCGCCGCCGTCTGGGGGTCTCGATCCGCCTTCGGGGGTCTTCTTCCGTCTTGGGGGTCTTCTCGCCGGACTCCTCCGCTCTCTTCTGCTCTTTTACCTAGCTCTTTCACGAGGGGAGGAGTCCGGCTACCTTCTTCGTCGTCGCCGCCGTCGTCTGGGGGTCTCGATCCGCCTTCGGGGGTCTTCCGGGGGTCTCTTCTGTTCTTGCGGCGGTCGTCGTCTTCCGCGCCGCCGGCGCCTTCTCCTTCTTCTTGTCCTTCTTCTTGTCCTTCTTGTTCTTCTTCTTCTTCCGATGTTGACCCGACGCTCTCTCTGCCCGGAATGCCTGTGCCGCTCTGCGCTCGGACTTATATAGGGACATGGGGGACAGGGTCACATGCACATGTCACATGGTGACCCCGCCCCCTTGTGTTGTCACAGTCCCGGAGGATGCTGGGACTGTGACATCGCAAGGGGGCGGGGTCACCATGTGACATGAACATGTGACCCTGTCCCCCATGTCCCTATATAAGTCCGAGCGCAGAGCGGCACAGGCATTCCGGGCAGAGAGAGCGTCGGGTCAACATCGGAAGAAGAAGAAGAACAAGAAGGACAAGAAGAAGGAGAAGGCGCCGGCGGCGCGGAAGACGACGACCGCCGCAAGAACAGAAGAGACCCCCGGAAGACCCCCGAAGGCGGATCGAGACCCCCAGACGACGGCGGCGACGACGAAGAAGGTAGCCGGACTCCCCTCGCTCGTGAAAGAGCTAGGTAAAAGAGCAGAAGAGAGCGGAGGAGTCCGGCGAGAAGACCCCCAAGACGGAAGAAGACCCCCGAAGGCGGATCGAGACCCCCAGACGGCGGCGACGACGAAGAAGGTAGCCGGACTTCCCCCGCTCGGTAAAAGAGCTTGGTAAATGGCGGGGGAGTCCGGCGAGAAGACCCCCAAGACGGAAGAAGACCCCCGGAGCAGTGCAATAAACTATTTTTTCAAAAGTGTGGGTGTTTTTTTTTACTTTACATTTTACACCTTAGGTGAATGGGTAGGGGTACATCGTACCCCATACTCATTCACATAGGGTGGGGGGCCGGTATCTGGGGGGCCCCTTATTAAAGGGGGCTCCCAGATTCCGATAAGCCCCCGCCCGCAGACCCCGACAACCAAGGCCAGGGTTGTCGGGAAGAGGCCCTTGTCCTCATCAACATGGGGACAAGGTGCTTTGGGGTGGGGGGGCCGCACGGCCCCCCTTTCCCCAGGGCACCCCCCATGTTGAGGGCACGCGGCCTGGTACGGCTCAGGAGGGGGGGGGCGCTCGTTCGTCCCCACCCCTTTCCAGGCCTGCCAGGCTGCGTGCTCGGATGAGGGTCTGACATGGATTTGGGGGGAACCCCCACGCCGTTTTTTCGGCGTGGGGATTCCCTTTAAATCCATGCCAGCTTGCGGAGCTAGCGCGGCGGCATTTACTGCCTACGCTAGCTACGTAACCTGAAGTCACGTGCTAAATGAACGGACTTGCCGATGAGCGGCAAGTCCTTTCATTTCAAAAGTCCCGCGGACTTGCCCACTAACGGCGGGATTATCCGCTGGACTTGGCAGTCCAGCGGATAATTTGAAAACAAAACTTGAAACTTTGGTCCGCCGTACTTTGGCGCCAAAAAGTCCGCCGGCGCCCACACACGAGGGGATTGTCCGCTGGACTTCAGTCCAGAGGATAATCCCGCGGGATTGTCCCTTCGTGTGTACGCGGCAATAGTAACATCTGACACTTATGATGTCATATTCTTCAGTATCCATAGTAACATCTGACACTTATGATGTCATTATTCTTCAGTATCCATAGTAACATCTGACACTTATGATGTCATTATTCTTCAGTATCCCATAGTAACATCTGACACTTATGATGTCATTATACTTCAGTATCCATAGTAACATCTGACACTTATGATGTCATTATTCTTCAGTATCCCATAGTAACATCTGACACTTATGATGTCATTATAGTTCAGTATCCATAGTAACATCTGACACTTATGATGTCATTATACTTCAGTATCCATGGCAGGGGCGTTGCTAGGTCTACAAAAGATCTGGGGCTAGAGCCCATAGCAGCGTAGTAAAGAAAGTAATATGCTTGGGTAGGCATACACATGTATATACAGTAATATACCTGTGTGTGTATATATCCCCAGAGAGTCCCCCTTACCTTAGTGTCCCCAGAGAGCCTCCCCCTTAAAATCAGGGTCCCCAGGAAGCCCCCCTCCCTCACATCAGGGTCCCACGAGAGCCTCCTCCTTGCATCAGAATCCCCAGAGAGCCCCCCACTTACATTAGTGTCCCCAGAGGGCCTCCCCCTTAAAATCAGGGTCCCCAGAAACCCTCCCCCTTAAAATCAGGGTCCCCAGAGAGCCACCCACTTACATCAGGGTCTCCAGAGAACCTCCCCTCTCCTTGGGGACCCCTGCAGAGACTCGGGGGCTAAAAAGCCACCCCCCACAAGCCACCCCCTAGCGACGCCACTGATCCATAGTAACATTTGACACTTATGATGTCATTATTCTTCAGTATCCCATAGTAACATCTGACAATTATGATGTCATTATTCTTCAGTATCCCATAGTAACATCTGACACTTATGATGTCATTATTCTTCAGTATCCCATAGTAACATCTGACAATTATGATGTCATTATTCTTCAGTATCCCATAGTAACATCTGACACTTATGATGTCATTATTCTTCAGTATCCCATAGTAACATCTGACACTTATGATGTCATTATTCTTCAGTATCCCATAGTAACATCTGACACTTATGATGTCATTATTCTTCAGTATCCCATAGTAACATCTGACACTTATGATGTCATTATTCTTCAGTATCCATAGTAACATCTGACACTTATGATGTCATTATTCTTCAGTATCCATAGTAACATCTGACACTTATGATGTCATTATACTTCAGTATCCCATAGTAACATCTGACACTTATGATGTCATTATTCTTCAGTATCCCATAGTAACATATGACAACACTTTTCACAATTCATATTTGTGTCTTTCGGCTGTGGATATTTTAGAAGTCGTTTGCTCGGAATCTTCTAAGGGGCTCACAAGCTTTTTTTCTGCATCTTTATGTGTGAATAACACATGGGAAGACCTGGGAGTCTTCATGACATTTCTTCTGGGGTGAGAACGCCGAGTTTCCCTGTGAAGAGACATATATTGTTCTTCTGGGATTCCTCCTGACAAGGACAGAAGATGAATATAGATATTTGTAATAAGATAACACGACCTTGTTGAGAGATAGAAGGACGTCACGGGGGTCTGGCTGTCTCAGGGTCCACCAGCTGGTCACCTTTTATGGTCTTCTTTCTCCAGATCTCACATTTGTCATCCAACGGTAAAGCGTGACTCGGGATCTCTGATCCGTCCCGGAAACTGGACCACATCACAGCTGCAAAGCAAATCACCAGCAACAGCGCTGCCTGTATATCCCTGCGAGGGGCCGCAGGCCTGTATATCCCCGCGAGGGGCCGCAGGCCTGTATATCCCCCGCGAGGGGCCGCAGCCTGTATATCCCCGCGAGGGGCCGCAGCATGACATGGCTGGGGGGTAAATGGATCCTCCAGGTTCTTTCTGAATGAATTTCACAATTGTTACAATTTCAGCAAAATAAAAACTCTCACTTCCATTATCTGAAATTTGCATGAAACAAAGTAAATTTTGTTATTTCTTTATTTTCCTGTATTTTCTGCCTGTGATTTCTTCCTTCTATAATGAGGATAATGAGGATGGAGATGTTTTTGGCTCAGGGACGGGTCCCGGGTAGTTGAAGGGACATTCCAGAACCCTCGGGACCCATTTAAAGCCTCTTAGAAAAACAACAAAAACCACCCAGATTTCTCATCGACTCCAATATATAATGCAGGAATGGTGAAGAGTTTTGGGGGAAAAGATCTGTCAGTTTTTCTCATCCCGGATGGTAGGAGATGTGAGGAGCTGTCCCAGCACAGATCACAGGAGGCCATATTTGGCTTCTTAGCGGCCCAGGAAGTCATCACATCGAAGTTTTCATGTCTCTCTGCCAAATAAACCACAAAGTACCTTATAAATATCAAAATCTACATTTCACTCTCAATACATTTCCCGCACTTGTTCTGTTATAACCTTCTCAGGAAGTCTGGGCCGACCTTTATCCAACCAGAGCATTATAACCTTCCCAGGAGGTCTGGGCTGACCTCCTTCCAAATGGAATATTAGAACCTACCCAGGAGGTCTGGGCCGACCTTTATCCAACCAGAGCATTACCATCTTCCTAGTAGGTCTAGGCCAACCTTTGTTCAAACTTAGCATTAGAATATTCCCAGGAGATCTAGCCAACCTTCATCCAATCAGAGCATTAGAACCTTCCCAGGAGGTCTAGCCAACCTTCATCCAATCAGAGCATTAGAACCTTCCCAGGAGGTCTAGCCAACCTTCATCCAATCTGCCAACCTTCATCCAATCTGCCAACCTTCATCCAATCTGCCAACCTTCATCCAATCTGCCAACCTTCATCCAATCTGCCAACCTTCATCCAAACTGCCAACCTTCATCCAATCTGAGCATAGAATATGACCAACCAGCAGTAGTACATCAAAGAATTAATGGGTATCTAAACCCAAAAGTAGTTTTTTGCAGTTTCCAGTCCTTATAATGTGGAGGTTGAATTTTCAGAAAGTACCCAAAATACCTGTTGATCCTTTCAGAAATGCAGTGTCATTCCCCCTTCCTGTGCGCTGGAAAGAAAGCACAAACATCCTTATCTTTCTTTTGCAAACTACTAATCCCATCATTCCATGTAATGGAGATGAAAAAAGGCAGGCATGTTGGGAGTCCAGCCATGGCTGTCACCATAGACTCGGTGGAGAAATGAGTGTAGACATGAATGGACAGGAAGCGTGTTATTTGAAGGGTTACCTGGTAAAAAGAAAAAAAAAGAAAAAAGTCTGGAAAAAAAAGAAAACGAATGCAGCCACCACATCTCAGGGTGAGTATAAGATTTTTGGGGGGGTTTAGGTCTAGACCATCTTGTAGCCAATCAGCATCAGCACATTCACAGGACTTGGCAATGAACAATAGCATGAAATGTTGTCAATTCCAACACCAACAACCACCAACCAGCTTTGCCATACAAATGTCTTCCAACTGGACTGAAGTGAAGCTGCGTCCCGATAATCCTCTGCAGCGCGGACATGTTCCGCATATGTTCAGGAGGCTCTCATTGTAATCGGTGTTACATAATGGATCTGGCTGCCTTGGCTGCGGGAATAAGAACTCCTGTAACTCTAGAAAGCTGCTGAGTTTTGAAATTGGAGTGTAAGATGAAGAGAACGAGCGCCTGATACCAGACTGAAGCCTGGCCATATTTGTGCACTGCGATAATTACAACCACAGTCTGTCTGGTGAGGAAGACTTTTCTATGTATAGAATCGCCGCTGCTTAGGCAGCTCCTCAGAGCTTTCAAAATTCCTAGAAAGCCAAAAGCCGCAGAGCATGTCTAGAAAGAGCTTAAAAAAAAAAATAGAGGCCTGACTGTAAGACAGATGAAAACATTCAGAGCCGTCCTGGGAGGACTTGCAGATCCTCTTTGGCTTAATGCAGAGCGGGAGGTTAAAAAGAAAAAAAAACTATTCTGATGCCGGAGCAGGTGATGGTCTTCAGAAGAACGGAGAAAGGGAAGAAAAAGCCCAGAGAGATCCTCCTGAGTGCAGTAATGTTGTAGAAGTTTAGAGTCTGAAGGTGCTTCTGGAGTCCAATCCTGAAGGTGCTTCTGGAGTCCAGCCCTGAAGGTGCTTCTGGAGTCCAGCCCTGAAGGTGCTTCTGGAGTCCAAGCCTGAAGGTGCTTCTTGAGTCCAAGCTTGAAGGTGCTTCTGGAGTCCAAGCATGAAGGTGCTTCTGGAGTCCAGCCCTGAAGGTGCTTCTGGAGTCCAGCCCTGAAGGTGCTTCTGGAGTCCAAGCCTGAAGGTGCTTCTGGAGTCCAAGCCTGAAGGTGCTTCTGGAGTCCAAGCCTGAAGGTGCTTCTGGAGTCCAAGCCTGAAGGTGCTTCTGGAGTCCAAGCCTGAAGGTGCTTCTGGAGTCCAGCCCTGAAGGTGCTTCTGGAGTCCAGCCCTGAAGGTGCTTCTTGAGTTGAGAAAGAGCTTAAAAAAAAAAATAGAGGCCTGACTGTAAGACAGATGAAAACATTCAGAGCCGTCCTGGGAGGACTTGCAGATCCTCTTTGGCTTAATGCAGAGCGGGAGGTTAAAAAGAAAAAAAAACTATTCTGATGCCGGAGCAGGTGATGGTCTTCAGAAGAACGGAGAAAGGGAAGAAAAAGCCCAGAGAGATCCTCCTGAGTGCAGTAATGTTGTAGAAGTTTAGAGTCTGAAGGTGCTTCTGGAGTCCAATCCTGAAGGTGCTTCTGGAGTCCAGCCCTGAAGGTGCTTCTGGAGTCCAGCCCTGAAGGTGCTTCTGGAGTCCAAGCCTGAAGGTGCTTCTTGAGTCCAAGCTTGAAGGTGCTTCTGGAGTCCAAGCATGAAGGTGCTTCTGGAGTCCAGCCCTGAAGGTGCTTCTGGAGTCCAGCCCTGAAGGTGCTTCTGGAGTCCAAGCCTGAAGGTGCTTCTGGAGTCCAAGCCTGAAGGTGCTTCTGGAGTCCAGCCCTGAAGGTGCTTCTGGAGTCCAAGCCTGAAGGTGCTTCTGGAGTCCAAGCCTGAAGGTGCTTCTGGAGTCCAAGCCTGAAGGTGCTTCTGGAGTCCAAGCCTGAAGGTGCTTCTGGAGTCCAGCCCTGAAGGTGCTTCTGGAGTCCAGCCCTGAAGGTGCTTCTGGAGTCCAAGCCTGAAGGTGCTTCTGGAGTCCAAGCCTGAAGGTGCTTCTTGAGTCCAAGCCTGAAGGTGCTTCTGGAGTCCAAGCCTGAAGGTGCTTCCGGAGTCCAAGCCTGAAGGTGCTTTTGGAATCCAAGCCTGAAGGTGCTTCTGGAGTCCAAGCCTGAAGGTGCTTCTGGAATCCAAGCCTGAAGGTGCTTCTGGAGTCCAAGCCTGAAGGTGCTTCTGGAGTCCAAGCCTGAAGGTGCTTCTGGAGTCCAAGCCTGAAGGTGCTTCTGGAGTCCAGCCCTGAAGGTGCTTCTGGAGTCCAGCCCTGAAGGTGCTTCTGGAGTCCAAGCTTGAAGGTGCTTCTTGAGTCCAAGCCTAAAGGTGCTTCCGGAGTCCAAGCCTGAAGGTGCTTTTGGAATCCAAGCCTGAAGGTGCTTCTGGAGTCCAAGCCTGAAGGTGCTTCTGGAATCCAAGCCTGAAGGTGCTTCTGGAGTCCAAGCCCGAAGGTGCTTCTGGAGTCCAAGCCTGAAGGTGCTTCTTGAGTCCAAGCCTGAAGGTGCTTCTGGAGTCCAAGCTTGAAGGTGCTTCTTGAGTCCAAGCCTGAAGGTGCTTTTGGAGTCCAAGCCTGAAGGTGCTTCTGGAGTCCAGCCCTGAAGGTGCTTCTGGAGTCCAAGCCTGAAGGTGCTTCTGGAGTCCAAGCCTGAAGGTGCTTCTGGAGTCCAAGCCTGAAGGTGCTTCTGGAGTCCAGCCCTGAAGGTGCTTCTGGAGTCCAAGCCTGAAGGTGCTTCTGGAGTCTAGCCCTGAAGGTGCTTCTGGAGTCCAAGCCTGAAGGTGCTTCTGGAGTCCAAGCCTGAAGGTGCTTCTGGAGTCCAAGCCTGAAGGTGCTTCTGGAGTCCAGCCCTGAAGGTGCTTCTGGAGTCCAAGCCTGAAGGTGCTTCTGGAGTCCAAGCCTGAAGGTGCTTCTGGAGTCCAAGCCTGAAGGTGCTTCTGGAGTCCAAGCCTGAAGGTGCTTCTGGAGTCCAAGCCTGAAGGTGCTTCTGGAGTCCAAGCCTGAAGGTGCTTCTGGAGTCCAAACCTGAAGGTGCTTCTGGAGTCCAAGCCTGAAGGTGCTTCTGGAGTCCAAGCCTGAAGGTGCTTTTGGAGTCCAAGCCTGAAGGTGCTTCTGGAGTCCAAGCCTGAAGGTGCTTCTGGAGTCCAAGCCTGAAGGTGCTTCTGGAGTCCAAGCCTGAAGGTGCTTCTGGAGTCCAAGCATGAAGGTGCTTCTGGAGTCCAAGCCTGAAGGTGCTTCTTGAGTCCAAGCCTGAAGGTGGTTCTGGAGTCCAAGCCTGAAGGTGCTTCTTGAGTCCAAGCCTGAAGGTGCTTCTGGAGTCCAAGCCTGCAGGTGCGTCTGGAGTCCAAGTCGGAAGGTGCTTCTGGAGTCACAGCCTGAAGGTGCTTTTGGAGTCCAAGCTTTTTTGAGTCACCCCCTTGTCTCTGCCCCGTACCCACCTCTGAGCACCGTCCTTTGGATTCACCTCCTACTCACTTCCCTTTACTCTTACTTTTAGAGAATACAGAACCAAGTATCACTTTGTGGTGCAAAGTAATTTGTATAGCCAGCAACAAGTATAATCCCCCACAAAACCCCCCATGGTCCCACCAGCAATGATAGATCCGACCCAGCATCAATTGACCCTCCAGCAGCCAGAAACAATAGACCACTTCCTCAACAGCAGGTCCCTCCCAGTAAAAGCTGACCCCCCCAGCAATATAAGACTACCAGGAGCAATAGATACTCTGCCAGCAACAACAGACCCCCACAGCAATAGACCCCCCAGCAGCCAGCAACAGTAGACCCTCCAGCACCCCTTGTAATTACAGACATTCAGTGCTGGAAGTGGCGGAACTGCGTTCCCCCACGTTCCCAATGAAAAAAGCCATGATCATCGCACCAAACACCTTACGTACCCTTTACTTCCTGTTCTTTTTTCTTCTTCCTTGACTACACCCCCAGACTGGTTATCTGGAGCCTGGGAATTCTTCTATATAAAGGATATCTAAAGGTTTATTTAAAAAATAAAAAATAAAAAAAACTAACATGTTATACCTCCTCTGTGCAGTTGGTTTTGCACAGAGTGGCCAGATCCTCCTCTTCTGGGGTCCCTCAGCTGCGCTCCTGGTAGTTATCTGTATGTTCCTTGACCAAAAAAAAAAAAATGTCTTTCCTTGATGGTTTCTGGTCTACTTACCAAGGTAAATGCCAAGAGCACCAGAGGAGCATAAAACCCTTTGACTTCAAAAGTGCCCCAGTACATCTTTCCAAGGCAGTGGTCAGTGAACTTCCATGAAATGTGTAGAAGATGTTATATGTATTTTTCTTGACCAAAAAAAAAAAGGTTCTTCCTTGATGGTTACTGGTCTACCAAGGTAAGTACCAAGAGCACCAGAGGAGTACAAACCGGTGTGGATTCAAAAGTGTCCCACTACACTCTCCTGGGGAAGTGGTCAGTGTAGTTATCTGTGTGTTCCTTGAAAGTAAAAGATATTTCCTTGATGGTTTCTGGTCTGCCCACCAAGGTAAGTACCAAGAGTACCAGAAGAGTACAAAATGCTGCAGCTTCAAACGTGTCCCAGAACATCTTCCCGATGAAGTGGTCAGTGTAGTTACACAAAATGCATAGACAGTGTTATATGTATGTTCCTTGACCAAAAAAGGGTCTTTCCTTGATGGTTACTGGTCTACTTACCAAGGAAAGCTAAATGCCAAGAGCACCAGAGGAGCATGAAACCCTTTGGCTTCAAAAGTGCCCCAGTACATCTTTCCAAGGCAGTGGTCAGTGTAATTCCACAGAATATGTAGACAGTGTTATCTGTATGTTCCTTGACCAAAAAAAAAAGCACTTTCCTGGATGGTTACTGGTCTACTCACCAAGGTAAGTACCAAGAGCACCAGAGGAGTCCAAAACGCTGCAGCTTCAAAGGTGTCCCAGTACATCTTTCCTGAGGAAGTGGTCAGTGTACTTCCACGAAATGCATAGACAGTGTTATATGTATGTTCCTTGACCAACAAAAAAAGGTCTTTGCTTGATGGTTACTGGTCTACTTACCAAGGTAAGTACCAAGAGCACCAGAGGAGCATAAAACCCTTTGGCTTCAAAAGTGCCCCAGTACATCTTTCCAAGACAGTGGTCAGTATAGTGACACGAAATGTGTAGAGGGTGTTATCTGTATGTTCTTGATTAATACATTTCTTTCCTTGATGGTTACTGGTCTACTCACCAAGGTAAGTACCAAGAGCACCAGAGGAGCACCCTTTGGCTTTAAAAGTACCCCAGTACACCTTTTGGGGGCAGTGGTCAGTAGGGTTCCACCGAATGTATAGACAGTGTTATATGGATGTTCCTTGACCAAAGAAAGGTCTTTCCTTGATGGTAAGTAACAGGTCTACTCACCAAGGTAAGTACCAAGAGCACCAGAGGAGTACAAATCCCCACTGATTCAGAAGTGTCCCAGTACACCTTCCTGAGTGGTCAGTGCCCTTCAGTGATTTATTTAAAATGGTTGTAAACTTTAGACAAGGAATATGAGGAGGTTTCTGTTTCCCTATCGCGTTGTTCTCAGAGAATTCTTATTTTCGCGTCTACAAGAAACGTTCTCCAAGTCTTCTTCTTCTGGCCGCGGATGAGCCGGGTCTAAATCAAGACAAATTGTTTTTCTTCTTCAGGTTGGCTGGTCTGAGCTGCCGCCGTCCCGGAGTCGGGTTTGTGATTTTTGGGCTTCGCACTTCAGATTCTCTTAAAGTTGGTCGGAGATCCTGAAATGGTTGGAGGACCTGGAAGGAAAATTCCAGACAAAACACGGAGTGGAGGAATAAATACATTGATTGTATATTTCTGGTCTTCACTGGGCTCTGTCAGTAACAAAGTAAAACCTGGGATTGGCGAAGGAGGAAAAAAATGTGTTTATAGGCAAACTAGCTACTGCACAACATGCCATTCAAACCAGAGTTGGCCCCTCCCCCACCACTAGAAATAATACATTTTATACAATTGCTACACAAACCATGAATTCATTGAAAGTTATTTTTAATAACTTTTCCTTTTCACCCTGCAGGGCTGTCATTTTCTGTACAATTCAATACAATTTGGCAACCTGGAGGCGTTCTGTATACATTTGGTGTAAAGACAACCCCCAGAAATGTCATTTCCTGCTTGTGTGATTGGCTTGCTGATTTTCCCAGTAAGATACAAGTCAGATTTTAGGCATCCCCTGCAACAGGAATTTCAGTTCTGGTGAGATACTCCCCCTAAGGGTTAAATACTTCTAAAGGGATGCAGACCCTGCAGCTTTCCTCATCAGAACACTGAAAGAGCACCAGGTGATTATAATGAACCTAGGGCCATCTTTAACGTGGGGCCAAAGGGGCTGCTGCCCAGGGCCCAGTCAATGTTGAAGGGCCCAAAGCAGCTGCCCCTTGAGCCCCTTGTTATGGGGAGGCCTGGACTGGTGGAGGTGGGAGCAGGGAGAAGCGAGAGCCTGGGAGAGAGAAGAGCAGCGGGTGCAACATACCCAATGCGGCGGCGCCTCCCAGAGCCTGGATTTCTCCAACCTCCTCTCCACTCCCAGCTCTGACAGCGGGCCCCCGAAGGCAGGCCGATACTACTGCCCTCCTCTCCACCCCCAGTTCTGACAGTGGGCCCTGAGGTCCGGCGGGAGGAGCAGAGCACCTCACCCAGAAAGAGAATGGGCCCCGCCCACTGCTGGCCAGCATGAATGTCCTATGGAAGGTACTGCGCATCACACACATCTACCCACAGACAGGGCGTGCACAGGAGAGACTGCAGACAGGGGGGTCTCTCTCACCTCCTCTCTTTCTGACCCCTCTCTCACCCTCTCTCTCTGACCCCTCTCTCTCTCTCTCTCACCCCCTCTCTCACCCCTCTCTCTCACCCCCTCTCTCACCCCTCTCTCTCTCTCACCCACCTCTGATCCCTCTCTCTCTCTCACACCCCTCTAACCCCCCCTCTCTCTCTCACCCCCCTTCACCCCTCTCTTTCTCTCACCCCCCATCCCCTCTCTCTTACCCCCCTC
This sequence comes from Lithobates sylvaticus, assembly GCA_028564925.1. Taxonomy (NCBI): domain Eukaryota; kingdom Metazoa; phylum Chordata; class Amphibia; order Anura; family Ranidae; genus Lithobates; species Lithobates sylvaticus. The sequence continues at coordinate 38,510,258 of CM053038.1, forward strand.
TGACCCCTCTCTCTCACCCCTCTCTCTCTCTCACCCACCTCTGATCCCTCTCTCTCTCTCACACCCCTCTAACCCCCCCTCTCTCTCTCACCCCCCTTCACCCCTCTCTTTCTCTCACCCCCCATCCCCTCTCTCTCTCTCTTACCCCCCTCTGACCCCTCTCTCTCACCCCCTCTCTCTCTCTCACCCCCTCCTCTGGATCCCAGTGTACAGTATGTACCTTATATGATCCCTATTTTTTAACGCCCTCTCCAGCCGGTATAATGGTCCAACCCTTCAAAAATTCAGAAAACAGCATCACAGGCTGTACTGCATCATATTGCTCACAATGGCAAGAGCTCATTGGACATCACTGGCTACATGGCCATGCTGACCAATGAGAATTTATGCTTCATGCATCCCAGAAGAAAAGAGCCTTAAAAGGATGCTCATTGGTGAGTGCAGTCATGTGGTTAGCAGAGGTCTTCTACAACCCATGGCGACCATGCCAAATCCCCCCCCCCCCCCCCCCCAAGATGTATGAGCAATTATATGTTAATTTAAAATCCCCTCCCCCCAAAAACAAATTGAGCACAAATCTGCATGCTCTCCTTCTAAGCATAAACCCCCCCTAAATCCCCCCTCCTCCCAATACAAATCTGACCCCTGCTAAAATCCCCCTGGCAGCACAAACCTTTGCCCCCATCCCCCCAGTTCAAACCCTCTCTCGCCCCCTCTTAGCACAAATCCTCTCCTCCCCCACTCCAAATCCCTCCCCTTCCAGCACAAATCCCTCCCCCAAATCCCCCTTCCTAGCACAAATCCTCTTACTCTACCCTCTTAACACAAGTCCCCTCCCCCAATCTCCTTATGGCGCCCCTCCCCCACCTCACATGATACCACAGTGCCCAGGACAGCCGCCCCTCCCGCCCAACCCATGTCCCTGGTGGTCAGCACTGACTAATAAGCGAATCAGGAAGGCTGGCGACTCGGATGCACTTGAATAAAAGTACTTTATTTGTTGCATGGATACACGGGTACAGGCTATATGCTAACGCGTTTCATCTATGAAGCCTTTATCAAAGCATAGATATTTGATTAAAAAATTTATATTAGCGTTCGCCATTGCTAACATTATGCTGTTGCTCAACCCCCCGGCACTGTGTACAGATGTTTTAATATGATGGACCGGAAAATGGGCGGAGGGGGCACCGGAAAATGGGTGAACATATAAGGTACATGCACCAGGGACCGGTGGGATGGGGGGTGGGGTAGTTCACCTGTTTTAAATTTTGGTGAAAAGGTGGAGTAACACTTTAAGGTGACTACCTGTCCAGGTGACAGGTGTCACAGAACAAGAAAAACACAGAAATGTACCTGATGGGGGAAAAGACTACAAAACTATACTCAAAGGAAAAGGTGTCACTGAAGAAGCTCTGATACTAACTAAATATAATATAATATAACATATATACAAAACCTTTTTTCCCCCAAGGGTCTTCTGGCTGGTTCAGTGGGTCCTGCCTCTTCTCCAGTGGTGGGCGGTCCTTACTGCCACACTTAGTGACTTGCAGACACCATTCAGTGCAGTATTCTTAGCCCAGGCCAGTGTGATGTCACCCCCTCCCCTCCCTCAGTGGGCGGAGTCATGACACTCAGGACTCAGAGGAAGTCTGTTAAATGACTCTGGCAGTCTTTCATCTTGAAAAACTGATGACATCTAGTGGTGGAAAAAGTTACTGCTTTTTCTTTTTTAACATTTATTCAGATTCAGAATTGAAATTCAGAATACATTAATCTCAAAGGGAAATTATTTACTTCTCTATTCATTTTTTTATTTAATTTTTTTGATGTTCTCCTTTAAGTTTGAAGTCCCTATATTCTTGTTGAGCAACTGAAGCGAGGACTGGGCATAAACATCGGACATGTGGAAATATCGTGGTTTAGTGAGCGGTGCGACAGCGCAGTCACGAGTGATCCCCACCCAGCCACCTCAGCTGGCCTTCCTTAGAAGACGATATAAAGAGTCCACGTTGGAGTACAAAGTTTTCCTGGGAGGCCTCGGAGAGCGTTCACTTTTATGTGTCCTCAAACTTCCTACTTCCCGAGATCGCTTTCCTCCTCGCTCTCGTCCTTCCACGTGCTTCTCCTGGTACAACGCTCCCAGGAATAGATCGATTTTTCAGGGATATATATCTGTCAGAGGCGGATAATTCCGTTCATGTTTCTGTCAGTAGCAAAGAAATGATTTGTCTTTTGCAACGCGGGAAACATCAGCGCTGATTTATAAAGGCCGGAGGAAGGGAAGAGAGCGGCGACCTCATTCCACCCAAATCCGGGGGCTCATTAAAGTGTATTCCATAGATAAAGGAGGAAAATCAACATCCCGCATTATTATTATTATGATTATTATTATTATAATACAGGATTTATATATTATTATTATTATTATTATTATGATTATTATTATTATACACGTTTATATATTATTATTATTATTATACACGATTTATATAATATTATTATTTTTATTATTATGATTATTATACACGATTTATATATTATTATTATTATTATGATTATTATTATTATACACGATTTATATATTATTATTATTATTATTATTATACACAATTTATATATTATTATTATTATTATTATTATGATTATTATTATTATTATACACGATTTATATATTATTATTATTATTATTATGATTATTATTATTATACACAATTTATATATTATTATTATTATTATTATACACGATTTATATATTATTATTATTATTATGATTATTATTATTATTATACACAATTTATATATTATTATTATTATGATTATTATTATTTATACACAATTTATATATTATTATTATTATTATTATACACGATTTATATATTATTATTATTATTATGATTATTATTATTATACACGATTTATATATTATTATTATTATGATTATTATTATTATAATACACGATTTATATATTATTATTATTATGATTAATATTATACCCGATTTATATATTATTATTATTATTATGATTATTATTATTATTATACACGATTTATATATTATTATTATTATTATTATGATTATTATTATTATACACGATTTATATATTATTATTATGATTATTATTATTATACACGATTTATATATTATTATTATTATTATTATGATTATTATTATTATAATACACGATTTATATATTATTATTATTATTATTATTATGATTATTATTATACACGATTTATATATTATTATTATTATGATTATTATTATTATACACGATTTATATGGCGCCAACAGTTTACGCAGCACTTTACACTGTAGAGGGGGGAGGGGCACAATTACAGTACAGAAGGGACGGGAGGGCCCGGGCCGTAGAGCTTACATTCTAAGGGATTATCACTTCCCAACCATTCCAACGTGGAGGAACCCTTAAAATAACATTCAGGTCTCAGGGAACACCCCCTAATAATTACTATATCTTCAGCTCACGGGGACCTCGGGGGGGGGGGGCAGGAAGGTGATATATAGGAATAAATAAAAGAATGTGACGTACTTATTGTATCTGACACCGGAGACCGTCCTACGCAACACAAATATGTTCATTAATAACAATTACATTAAAAATTATAATAAGAGGAAGAAGAAGGGGAAGAGGAAGGATGGTCATAGAAGAAACACAGACAGTGGAAATTGTAGTATTTCCTCACATTGGGGGTCAGTGGGAGAAGGACCCTCTTATATTGGTGGTCAGTGGGAGAAGGACCCTCTTATATTGGTGGTCAGTAGGAGAAGGACCCTCTTATATTGGTGGTCAGTGGGAGAAGGAGCCTCTTATATTGGGGGTCAGTGGGAGAAGGATCCTCTTATATTGGTGGTCAGTGGGAGAAGGACCCTCTTATATTGGGGGTCAGTGGGAGAAGGACCCTCTTATATTGGTGGTCAGTGGGAGAAGGACCCTCTTATATTGGGGGTCAGTGGGAGAAGGACCCTGTTATATTGGGGATCAGTGGGAGAAGGACCCTCTTATATTGGGTGTCAGTGGGAGAAGGATTCTCTTATATTGGGGGTCAGTGGGAGAAGGACCCTCTTATATTGGGGGTCAATGGGAGAAGGACCCTCTTATATTGGGGGTCAGTGGGAGAAGGATCCTCTTATATTGGGGGTCAGTGGGAGAAGGATCCTCTTATATTGGGGGTCAGTGGAGAAGGACCCTCTTATATTGGTGGTCAGTGGGAGAAGGACCCTCTTATATTGGGGGTCAGTGGGAGAAGGATCCTCTTATATTGGGGGTCAGTGGAGAAGGACCCTCTTATATTGGTGGTCAGTGGGAGAAGGATCCTCTTATATTGGGGGTCAGTGGAGAAGGACCCTCTTATATTGGTGGTCAGTGGGAGAAGGACCCTCTTATATTGGGGGTCAGTGGGAGAAGGATCCTCTTATATTGGGGGTCAGTGGAGAAGGACCCTCTTATATTGGTGGTCAGTGGGAGAAGGACCCTCTTATATTGGTGGTCAGTGGGAGAAGGACCCTCTTATATTGGGTGTCAGTGGGAGAAGGATACTCTTACATTGGTGGTCAGTGGGAGAAGGACCCTCTTATATTGGGTGTCAGTGGGAGAAGGACCCTCTTATATTGGTGGTCAGTGGGAGAAGGACCCTCTTATATTGGGGGTCAGTGGGAGAAGGACCCTCTTACATTGGTGGTCAGTGGGAGAAGGACCCTCTTATATTGGGTGTCAGTGGGAGAAGGACCCTCTTATATTGGTGGTCAGTGGGAGAAGGACCCTCTTATATTGGGGGTCAGTGGGAGAAGGACCCTCTTATATTGGTGGTCAGTGGGAGAAGGATCCTCTTATATTGGGGGTCAGTGGGAGAAGGATCCTCTTATATTGGAGGTCAGTGGGAGAAGGACCCTCTTATATTGGTGATCAGTGGGAGAAGGACCCTCTTATATTGGGGGTCAGTGCGAAAGGGACCCTCTTATATTGGGGGTCAGTGGGAGAAGGACCCTCTTACATTCGGGGTCAGTGGGAGAAGGACCCTCTTACATTGGTGGTCAGTGGGAGAAGGACCCTCTTATATTGGGGGTCAGTGGGAGAAGGATCCTCTTACATTCGGGGTCAGTGGGAGAAGGACCCTCTTACATTGGTGGTCAGTGGGAGAAGGATCCTCTTATATTGGAGGTCAGTGGGAGAAGGATACTCTTACATTGGTGGTCAGTGGGAGAAGGACCCTCTTATATTGGTGGTCAGTGGGAGAAGGACCCTCTTATATTGGTGGTCAGTAGGAGAAGGACCCTCTTATATTGGTGGTCAGTGGCAGAAGGAGCCTCTTATATTGGGGGTCAGTGGGAGAAGGATCCTCTTATATTGGTGGTCAGTGGGAGAAGGACCCTCTTATATTGGGGGTCAGTAGGAGAAGGACCCTCTTATATTGGGGGTCAGTGGGAGAAGGACCCTCTTATATTGGTGGTCAGTGGGAGAAGGACCCTCTTATATTGGGGGTCAGTGGGAGAAGGATCCTCTTATATTGGGGGTCAGTGGGAGAAGGACCCTCTTATATTGGGGGTCAATGGGAGAAGGACCCTCTTATATTGGGGGTCAGTGGGAGAAGGATCCTCTTATATTGGGGGTCAGTGGGAGAAGGATCCTCTTATATTGGGGGTCAGTGGAGAAGGACCCTCTTATATTGGTGGTCAGTGGGAGAAGGACCCTCTTATATTGGGGGTCAGTGGGAGAAGGATCCTCTTATATTGGGGGTCAGTGGAGAAGGACCCTCTTATATTGGTGGTCAGTGGGAGAAGGATCCTCTTATATTGGGGGTCAGTGGAGAAGGACCCTCTTATATTGGTGGTCAGTGGGAGAAGGACCCTCTTATATTGGGGGTCAGTGGGAGAAGGACCCTCTTATATTGGAGGTCAGTGGGAGAAGGATCCTCTTATATTGGGGGTCAGTGGAGAAGGACCCTCTTATATTGGTGGTCAGTGGGAGAAGGACCCTCTTATATTGGTGGTCAGTGGGAGAAGGACCCTCTTATATTGGGTGTCAGTGGGAGAAGGATACTCTTACATTGGTGGTCAGTGGGAGAAGGACCCTCTTATATTGGGTGTCAGTGGGAGAAGGACCCTCTTATATTGGTGGTCAGTGGGAGAAGGACCCTCTTATATTGGGGGTCAGTGGGAGAAGGACCCTCTTACATTGGTGGTCAGTGGGAGAAGGACCCTCTTATATTGGGTGTCAGTGGGAGAAGGACCCTCTTATATTGGTGGTCAGTGGGAGAAGGACCCTCTTATATTGGGGGTCAGTGGGAGAAGGACCCTCTTATATTGGTGGTCAGTGGGAGAAGGATCCTCTTATATTGGGGGTCAGTGGGAGAAGGATCCTCTTATATTGGAGGTCAGTGGGAGAAGGACCCTCTTATATTGGTGATCAGTGGGAGAAGGACCCTCTTATATTGGGGGTCAGTGCGAAAGGGACCCTCTTATATTGGGGGTCAGTGGGAGAAGGACCCTCTTACATTCGGGGTCAGTGGGAGAAGGACCCTCTTACATTGGTGGTCAGTGGGAGAAGGACCCTCTTATATTGGGGGTCAGTGGGAGAAGGATCCTCTTACATTCGGGGTCAGTTGGAGAAGGACCCTCTTATATTGGAGGTCAGTGGGAGAAGGATACTCTTACATTGGTGGTCAGTGGGAGAAGGATCCTCTTATATTGGAGGTCAGTGGGAGAAGGATACTCTTACATTGGTGGTCAGTGGGAGAAGGATCCTCTTATATTGGTGGTCAGTGGGAGAAGGACCCTCTTATATTGGAGGTCAGTGGGAGAAGGATACTCTTACATTGGTGGTCAGTGGGAGAAGGACCCTCTTATATTGGTGGTCAGTGGGAGAAGGACCCTCTTATATTGGTGGTCAGTGGGAGAAGGACCCTCTTATATTGGTGGTCAGTGGGAGAAGGACCCTCTTATATTGGTGGTCAGTGGGAGAAGGACCCTCTTATATTGGTGGTCAGTGGGAGAAGGACCCTCTTATATTGGGGGTCAGTGGGAGAAGGACCCTCTTACATTGGGGGTCAGTGGGAGAAGGACCCTCTTATATTGGGGGTCAGTGGGAGAAGGACCCTCTTACATTGGTGGTCAGTGGGAGATGATTTTTCCCTTTAGAGTGAAATGGAATGTCTAATACGTTGAAGTCACGGAAGGCGCGTCGCAGACGGTTTCTTGATATCTCTAAAGAGATTTTCCTTTAATAAACAGTCTAATAAAAGTCAGAGGCCGTTATCTTTATTAATAATCAGAAGGAAGTCTCTATAAACATGGAGTGAATGATGTTCTGGAGGTCGGCGGCGCTGCTCTGGGATAGCCGCCATCTTGTTCTCAGGAAACGGTTGTCGGGGGTGAAGGGAGGCTCAGACGCTTTTTTTTTGGAAGGCTCAGATACGGTTCTAGGAATGTTGGGATTTTCCCGGACTGCCCGGACCTTGGATGGAAGATAAAGCCTCTCAGGGTCTCCAATAGCGGCTCTGCTTTCACAGATTAGATTCCGAGGTTTGCTTTAGAAATCCTTCTGCTGGAGTCGAGGCGAATGCGATTATTTACTCTGCAGAACAGGAAAAGAGACGATCGGAGCTGCGGAACATCAAGTCTCAGCACATGCCGGGGAAGAGCGACGATGTTGCCGGTAGCAACCGGTGGAATGCTGACTTTCATTTTTTTACAAGCTTTGATAAATCAGCCAGAACAGAGATGATTCTGATGATGGGGCATCTTTAGGTGCTTCTATTTACCCACAACTGTCAACTGTCTTACTGCACTGCCTTGAAAAAGTATTCATACCCCTTGAAATTCTCCACATTTTGTTACAACCAAAAACATAAATGTATTTTATTGGGATTTTATGTGATGGACCAACACAAAGTGTCACATAATTGTGAAGTGGAAGGAAAATGATACAAATAAATATGTGAAAAGTGTGGGGGGAGGGGCATTTGTATTCAGCCCCCTTTACTCTGATAACTAAAATCTAGAGGAACCAATTGCCTTCAGAAGTCACCTAATTAGTAAATAGAGTCCATCTGTGTGTCATTTAATCTCAGTATAAATACAGCTGTTCTGTGAAGCCCTCAGAGGTTTGTTAGAGAACCTTAGTGAACAAACAGCATCATGAAGGCCAAGGAACACACCAGACAGGTCAGGGATAAAGTTGTGCAGAAGTATAAAGCAGGGTTAGGTTATAATAAAATCTCCCAAGCTTTGACCATCTCACGGAGCTCTGTTCAATCCATCATCGGAAAATGGAAAGAGTATGGCACAACTGCAAACCTACCAAGACATGGCCGTCCACCTAAACTGACCGGGCCGGGCAAGGAGAGCATTCATCAGAGAAGAGCCAAGAGGTCCATGGTAACTCTGGAGGAGCTGCAGAGATCCACAGCTCAGGGGGGAGAGTCTGTCCACAGGACAACTATTAGTCGTGTTCTCCACAAATCTGCCCTTTATGGAAGAGTGACAAGAAGAAAGACATTGGAGAAAGAAAGTCATAAGAAGTCCTGTTTGTAGTTTGTGAGAAGCCATGTGGGGGAGGGGAGCAAACATGTGGAAGAAGGTGATCTGCTCACATGACACCAAAATTCTACTTTATGGCCTAAAAGCAAAACGCTATGTGTGGGGGAAACTAACACTGCCCATCCCCCTGAACACACCATCCCCACTGTGAGACATGGTGGTGGCAGCATCATGTGGTGGGGATGCTTTTCCTCAGCAGGGACAGGGAAGCTGGTCAGAGTTGATGGGAAGATGGAGACAAATACAGGACAATCTTAGAAGAAAACCTGCAAAAGACTTGAGACTGGGGGGGGAGGGTCACCTTCCAGCAGGACAACGGCCCTAAACATACAGCCAGAGCTACAATGGAATGGTTTAGATCAAAGCATATTCATGTGTTAGAATGGCCCAGTCACAGTCCAGACCTAAATCACATTGAGAATCTGTGGCAAGACTTGAAAATTGCTGTTCACAGACGCTCTCCATCCAATCTGACAGAGCTTGAGATATTTTGCAAAGAAGAAGAATGGGCAGAAATGTCCTCTCTAGATGGGCAAAGCTGGTAGAGACACCCCCAAAAAGACTTGTAGAGAAAGGGGGTTCTACAAAGTATTGACTCCGGGGGGCGCCATACAAATGCCCCCCCCCCCCCCCCCCCCCCCCTTTTCACATATTTATTTGTATCATTTTCCTTCCACTTCATAATTATGTGACACTTTGTGTTGGTCCATCAAATAAAATCCCAATAAAATACATTTATGGAGGTCTAGAGCTAGAATTATTTTTCTCGCTCTAATGTTCACAGCAATACCTCACGTGTGTGGTGCGAATACCGTTTACATATGCGTGCGCAACTTACGTTCACTTCTGCTCGTGAGGGATGGGGGCACATTAAAAAAAATGTATTGTTTGTTTTACATTTTATTATTTATTTTTTATACTGATCTTTTAACTTTTTTTTTACAACTTTCATTTCTATTACAAGAGATGTAAACATGTAAAAGAAATAAGAGATGACAGGTCCTCTTTATGGAGATCTCATGTAATAGAAATAAGAGATGACAGGTCCTCTTTATGGAGATATCATGTAATAGAAATAAGAGATGACAGGTCCTCTTTATGGAGATCTCATGTAATAGAAATAAGAGATGACAGGCACCTCCAACCTGCGAAGTTCTCCCTCCAACCTGCAAAGTTCTCCCTCCAACCTGCGAAGTTCTCCCTCCAACCTGCAAAGTTCTCCCTCCAACCTGCGAAGTTCTCCCTCCAACCTGCGAAGTTCTCCCTCCAACCTGCGAAGTTCTCCCTCCAACCTGCAAAGTTCTCCCTCCAACCTACAAAGTTCTCCCTCCAACCTGCGAAATTCTCCCTCCAACCTGTGAAGTTTTCCCTCCAACCTGCGAAGTTCTCCAACCTGCAAAGTTCTCCCTCCAACCTGCGAAGTTCTCCCTCCAACCTGCGAAGTTCTCCCTCCAACCTGTGAAGTTTTCCCTCCAACCTGCGAAGTTCTCCAACCTGCAAAGTTCTCCCTCCAACCTGCGAAGTTCTCCCTCCAACCTGCGAAGTTCTCCCTCCAACCTGCGAAGTTCTCCAACCTGCAAAGTTCTCCCTCCAACCTGCAAAGTTCTCCTTCCAACCTGCGAAGTTCTCCCTCCAACCTGCGAAGTTCTCCCTCCAACCTGCGAAGTTCTCCCTCCAACCTGCGAAGTTCTCCTTTCAACCTGCAAAGTTCTCCTTCCAACCTGCGAAGTTCTCCCTCCAACCTGCGAAGTTCTCCCTCCAACCTGGAAAGTTCTCCCTCCAACCTGCGAAGTTCTCCCTCCAACCTGCGAAGTTCTCCCTCCACCCTGCGAAGTTCTCCCTCCAACCTGCGAAGTTCTCCCACCAACCTGCGAAGTTCTCCCTCCAACCTGCGAAGTTCTCCCTCCAACCTGCGAAGTTCTCCCTCCAACCTGCGAAGTTCTCCCTTCAACCTGCGAAGTTCTCCTTCCAACCTGCGAAGTTCTCCCTCCAACCTGCAAAGTTCTCCCTTCAACCTGCAAAGTTCTCCCTTCAACCTGCGAAGTTCTCCTTCCAACCTGCGAAGTTCTCCCTCCAACCTGCAAAGTTCTCCCTCCAACCTGCAAAGTTCTCCCTTCAACCTGCGAAGTTCTCCTTCCAACCTGCAAAGTTCTCCTTCCAACCTGCGAAGTTCTCCCTCCAACCTGCAAAGTTCTCCCTCCAACCTGCAAAGTTCTCCCTTCAACCTGCGAAGTTCTCCTTCCAACCTGCAAAGTTCTCCCTCCAACCTGCAAAGTTCTCCCTCCAACCTGCAAAGTTCTCCCTCCAACCTGCGAAGTTCTCCCACCAACCTGCGAAGTTCTCCCTCCAACCTGCGAAGTTCTCCCTCCAACCTGCGAAGTTCTCCCTCCAACCTGCGAAGTTCTCCCTCCAACCTGCGAAGTTCTCCCTCCAACCTGCGAAGTTCTCCCTCCAACCTGCGAAGTTCTCCCTCCAACCTGCGAAGTTCTCCCTCCAACCTGCGAAGTTCTCCCTCCAACCTGCGAAGTTCTCCCACCAACCTGCGAAGTTCTCCCTCCAACCTGCGAAGTTCTCCCTCCAACCTGCGAAGTTTTCCCTCCAACCTGCGAAGTTCTCCCTCCAACCTGCGAAGTTCTCCCTCCAACCTGCGAAGTTCTCCCTCCAACCTGCGAAGTTCTCCCTCCAACCTGCAAAGTTCTCCCTCCAACCTGCGAAGTTCTCCAACCTGCAAAGTTCTCCCTCCAACCTGCAAAGTTCTCCCTCCAACCTGCGAAGTTCTCCCTCCAACCTGCGAAGTTCTCCCTCCAACCTGTGAAGTTCTCCAACCTGCAAAGTTCTCCCTCCAACCTGCGAAGTTCTCCCACCAACCTGCGAAGTTCTCCCTCCAACCTGCAAAGTTCTCCCTCCAACCTGCAAAGTTCTCCCTCCAACCTGCAAAGTTCTCCCTCCAACCTGCAAAGTTCTCCCTCCAACCTGCAAAGTTCTCCCTCCAACCTGCAAAGTTCTCCCTCCAACCTGCAAAGTTCTCCCTCCAACCTGCGAAGTTCTCCCTCCAACCTGCGAAGTTCTTCCTCCAACCTGCAAAGTTCTCCCTCCAATCTGCGAAGTTCTCCCTCCAACCTGCGAAGTTCTCCCTCCAACCTGCAAAGTTCTCCCTCCAACCTGCGAAGTTCTTCCTCCAACCTGCAAAGTTCTCCCTCCAATCTGCAAAGTTCTTCCTCCAACCTGCAAAGTTCTCCCTCCAACCTGCGAAGTTCTCCCTCCAACCTGTGAAGTTCTCCCTCCAACCTGCGAAGTTCTCCCTCCAACCTGCAAAGTTCTTCCTCCAACCTGCAAAGTTCTCCCTCCAACCTGCGAAGTTCTCCCTCCAACCTGCAAAGTTCTCCCTCCAACCTGCAAAGTTCTCCCTCCAACCTGCGAAGTTCTCCCTCCAACCTGCGAAGTTCTCCCTCCAACCTGCAAAGTTCTCCCTCCAACCTGCAAAGTTCTCCCTCCAACCTGCGAAGTTCTCCCTCCAACCTGCAAAGTTCTCCCTCCAACCTGCGAAGTTCTCCCTCCAACCTGCGAAGTTCTCCCTCCAACCTGCGAAGTTCTTCCTCCAACCTGCAAAGTTCTCCCTCCAACCTGCAAAGTTCTCCCTCCAACCTGCAAAGTTCTCCCTCCAACCTGCGAAGTTCTCCCTCCAATCTGCGAAGTTCTCCCTCCAACCTGCGAAGTTCTCCCTCCAACCTGCGAAGTTCTCCCTCCAACCTGCGAAGTTCTCCTCCAACCTGCAAAGTTCTCCTCCAACCTGCAAAGTTCTCCCTCCAACCTGCGAAGTTCTCCCTCCAACCTGCGAAGTTCTCCCTCCAACCTGCAAAGTTCTCCCTCCAACCTGCAAAGTTCTCCCTCCAACCTGCGAAGTTCTCCCTCCAACCTGCAAAGTTCTTCCTCCAACCTGCAAAGTTCTCCAACCTGCAAAGTTCTCCCTCCAACCTGCAAAGTTCTCCCTCCAACCTGCAAAGTTCTCCCTCCAACCTGTGAAGTTCTCCCTCCAACCTGCAAAGTTCTCCAACCTGCAAAGTTCTCCCACCAACCTGCGAAGTTCTCCCTCCAACCTGCAAAGTTCTCCCTCCAACCTGCAAAGTTCTCCCTCCAACCTGCAAAGTTCTCCCTCCAACCTGCAAAGTTCTCCCTCCAACCTGCAAAGTTCTTCCTCCAACCTGCAAAGTTCTCCCTCCAACCTGCGAAGTTCTCCCTCCAACCTGCGAAGTTCTTCCTCCAACCTGCAAAGTTCTCCCTCCAATCTGCAAAGTTCTTCCTCCAACCTGCAAAGTTCTCCCTCCAACCTGCGAAGTTCTCCCTCCAACCTGTGAAGTTCTCCCTCCAACCTGCGAAGTTCTCCCTCCAACCTGCAAAGTTCTTCCTCCAACCTGCAAAGTTCTCCCTCCAACCTGCGAAGTTCTCCCTCCAACCTGCGAAGTTCTTCCTCCAACCTGCAAAGTTCTCCCTCCAATCTGCGAAGTTCTCCCTCCAACCTGCGAAGTTCTCCCTCCAACCTGCAAAGTTCTCCCTCCAACCTGCGAATTTCTCCCTCCAACCTGCGAAGTTCTCCCTTCAACCAGCGAAGTTCTCCCTCCAACCAGCGAAGTTCTCCCACCAACCTGCGAAGTTCTCCCACCAACCTGCGAAGTTCTCCCACCAACCTGCGAAGTTCTCCCTTCAACCAGCGAAGTTCTCCCTCCAACCAGCGAAGTTCTCCCTCCAACCTGCGAAGTTCTCCCTCCAACCTGCGAAGTTCTCCCACCAACCTGCGAAGTTCTCCCACCAACCTGTGAAGTTCTCCCACCAACCTGCAAAGTTCTCCCTCCAACCTGCAAAGTTCTCCCTCCAACCTGCAAAGTTCTCCCTCCAACCTGCGAAGTTCTCCCTCCAACTTGCGAAGTTCTCCCTCCAACCTGCGAAGTTCTCCCAGGAATAGTTTGTAGATTGAAGGCTGCGAGGGGTCAGCTTAGGAGAAGGAGTTGGGAAATCGGATGACATATGGAGGCTCAGCGGCTCCTTCTACTTGCAATGTGTGATTTATACGGGAGAAGCTGCATTCTCGTATTCCCCTTCCTATCATCCGCTCTCTTGTGTTTTTATAGGTAACGAAAGGCTAAATCATTGCCGGCGTCTTCCAGGAGCGAACAATTTGTAGATGATTTTATCAGGCTTCCGCCAGCTGAGCACCAAGATACAAAATGTTTTGACTCTCCTAATGATAAACTGAAGCCTGTCGGTAATTTTCCATTACCCTGACGGCCCATCAGATAGCGGCCGGGCGGCCTGTCAGTCTGGCGGAATAATAAGCAGATTTCTTCAGTAGGATGGGGAGCCGAGTCCAAGATTTATCGGGAAAAGTTGGACCTGTCACCATAGAACTATGGAAGCTGTCATAGCTCAACTGTTTATTCACGGTGTGACGTCCTTCACTGCTGAACCCCAAGCCGGCAGGTTTCGTATCACAATAATTCTCTGGTTGGAGGCCAGTGATGCCCAGGAGGACCTTGCACCATCCAAAACCAGAAATGTCACTTCCATGTTACTTTCCTTAGAATTCTAATACTAGTTCAGTGTTTATATATGTTCAATCGGCACCAGCAAATTATAGCATGGCCTATCATCACAGACAGACTATAGCATGGTCTACAGGTACAGGCGGGCTATAGCATGGTCTACAGTAGGGATGAGCCGAACACCCCCGGGTTCGGTTCGAACCAGAACCTTCGAACGGACCGAAAGTTCGCGCGAATTTTCGAACCCTATACGTTATAATGGACGCGAACGTTCGAAATCAAAAGTGCTAATTACAACGGCCAATATGCATGTTAATGTCATAAAACAGGTTTGGGGACCCGGGTCCTGCCCCAGGGGACATATATCAATGCAAAAAGAACTTTTAAAAACTAACGTTTTTTCGGGAGCAGTCATTTTAATGATGCATAAAGTGAAAAAAAAAAAGTGACATTTTCCTTTAAATATGGTACCTGGGGGGTGTCCAAAGTATGCCTGTGAAGTGGCATGTGTTTCCCGTGTTTAGAACTGTCCTTGCACAAAATGACATTTGTAAAGGAAAAAAAGAAGCCATTTAAAACCACTTGCGGCTTTAGGTTTGATCTTAAGTAGAATCTGAACAGGTACATTATGAAGTGTAGCTCCATCCCAAAAAAATCTATTTTTAAGCTTTTTGGAGAACATAGGGAGGGGTTATCACCCCTGTAACATTTGCTGTCTTTGCACATCTGTTCAGAACATGTCACCTCACTTTCCGTCCCAATGACAAATGTTTTTGGAAAAGTGGGGTTTTAATTGAAACAAGGATTGGTGATAAAGTATCAGTAGAGAGGAGATACCTTTTTCCCAAATTAAATCTAACAGGATAGAATTTCCCTTCCTAGGGGTAGATTTCCTCTCACTTCCTGTTTTCTCTTTCCATTTGCAAGTAGGAGTCGTTTGTAAGTTGGATGTTTGAAAGTAGGGGCCTGGCGTATATACTCTGCAGAAATTTGCCCTATTAGATGTTGGTGTAGCCACAAGACTGGTGGGCACAGGAATGGGCCCTGCTGTGAGTTAATAGATCAAGATTTGTAATTGCATGCACCTGTTGAACAGGGCAGAAAAATTGGGGGTGGTGGTGGTGGTGGTGGTGGACGGTTTTGCCACAAGACTGTAAGCTCTCACAGTTACTCTTGGTGGGCGCAGGAATGGGCCCTGCTGTGAGTTATTAGATCAAGATTTGTAATTGCAAGCACCTGATGAACAGGGCAGAAAAATTGGGCCTTTGGCGGTGGTGGTGGACGGTGTTGCCACAAGACTGCAGGCCCTCATAGTTACTCTTGGTGGGCGCAGGAATGGGCCCTGCTGTGAACTATTAGATCAAGATTTGTAATTACCCGCCCCTGTTAAACAGGGGCTGAAAAATTGTGCCTTAGGCACTGGTGCTGGTGCCACAACACTGCAACACGGCCCTCACAGAGACTGTACTTGGAGCACAGCAGTCACACGTGTTGCGAAGCATTTTTTTTAAAAATTGTAAGTACACGCCCCTGTTAAACAGGGGCTGAAAAATTGTGCCTTAGGCACTGGTGCTGGTGCCACAACACTGCAACACGGCCCTCACAGAGACTGTACTTGGAGCACAGCAGTCACACGTGTTGCGAAGCATTTTTTAAAAAATTGTAAGTACACGCCCCTGTTAAACAGGGGCTGAAAAATTGTGCCTTAGGCACTGGTGCTGGTGCCACAACACTGCAACACGGCCCTCACAGAGACTGTACTTGGAGCACAGCAGTCACACGTGTTGCGAAGCATTTTTTTTTAAAAATTGTAAGTACACGCCCCTGTTAAACAGGGGCTGAAAAATTGTGCCTTAGGCACTGGTGCTGGTGCCACAACACTGCAACACGGCCCTCACAGAGACTGTACTTGGAGCACAGCAGTCACACGTGTTGCGAAGCATTTTTTTAAAAAATTGTAAGTACACGCCCCTGTTAAACAGGGGCTGAAAAATTGTGCCTTAGGCACTGGTGCTGTGGCATGGATCATTGAGGAGGAGGAAGAGGATAGTCAGTGAACATAAGAGGACAGTCACTCAGCATCAGCATAGGCAGTCTTGAAGGGATGTGACATTAAAAATTATTCGGTTATATCCGCCTCAGGTGCCTGGTAGCTGGTGGTGATCCAAGACTGATTCATTTTGATGAATGTCAGTCGATCAACCGAGGCGGTGGACAGGCGCACCCTATGATCAGTCACAAATCCTCCAGCAGCACTGAATGTGCGTTCGGAAAGAACGCTGGAGGCAGGACAGGCCAGTAGCTCAATTGCATACTGTGCAAGCTCTGGCCAGTGATCCATCCTCAGGACCCAGTAAGCCAGAGGATTTTCGGTGGGAAAGGTGTCCAAGTCTGACCTTGCCCCAAGGTATTCCTGCACCATGTATATCAGACGCTGGCGATGGTTGCTGGAACCGATCATACCTTGGGGCTGCGGACTAAAAAATTGTCTGAACGCATCGGTCAGACGTCCACCTTCCCCACCGCTCCTTCTGCCACTGACCGAAGCCTCAGCAACTCGTCGCCCAGGACCAGGAGTTTGTAGCCTCCCAGTTTCTGGGAACGCGTTGCACAGACCTTTCTGCAAGGCCTCCCTGAGATGTCTCATCCTCTGCTCCCTCTGCGACGGCAAGATAAGGTCCGCAACCTTACCCTTGTACCGCGGATCAAGGAGAGTGGCCAGCCAGTAATGGTCCCTCTCCTTGATCCGAAGAACACGAGGATCCTTCCGCAGGCTTTGCAGGATCAGGGAGGCCATGCAGCGTAGGTTAGCTGAGGCATTCGGTCCGGAGTCTTCTGGGTCACTGAGGATGACATGATCGCCAGCCACCTCCTCCCAGCCACGTACAAGTCCACTGGCTTGTTGGGACTGTACATCATCCCTAAAAGACTGCTGCTGCTGATGCTGAGTGCCAGGCTCCACCTCCATGCTCACACAATCCTCCTCCTCCTCCTCCTCCTCCTCCTCCTCATCCTCTTCCTGTGTGATGGGTGGGACAGAAGGAACACTGTCCGGATAAAGGGGGCCTTGAGAGGCAAAGAAGTCCTCCTCTTCCTGCCTCTGTTCTGCCTCAAGTGCCCTGTCCATTATCCCACGCAGCGTATGCTCCAACAGGTGGACAAGAGGGACAGTGTCACTGATGCATGCACTGTCACTGCTCACCATCCTCGTGGCCTCCTCAAATGGTGAGAGGACAGTGCATGCATCCCTGATCATGCTCCACTGACGTGGGGAAAAAAAACCAAGCTCCCCTGACCCTGTCCTGGTGCCGTAGTCGCAAAGGTACTCATTGATGGCCCTCTGCTGCGTGTGCAGTCGCTGCAGCATGGCCAACGTTGAGTTCCACCTGGTGGGCATGTCAGATATTAGGCGGTTCTTGGGCAGGTTCAGCTCCTTTTGCAGCTCAGTCAGCCGAGCACTGGCATTATAAGATCGGCGGAAATGCACACAGACTTTCCTGGCCTGCCTCAGGACATCCTGTAAGCCTGGGAACCTGCCCAAGAACCGCTGCACCACCAGGTTGAGGACGTGAGCCATGCAGGGCACATGGGTGAGCTGCCCCTGTCGCAGGGCGGAGAGGAGGTTGGTGCCATTGTCAGAAACGACCATTCCTGGCTTAAGCTGACGTGGCGTCAACCACCTCTCGGCCTGCCCCTGCAGAGCTGCCAGAACCTCTGGCCCAGTGTGGCTCCTGTCCCCCAAACACACCAGCGCAAGCACGGCATGGCATCTTTTTGCCTGCGTACTTGCGTAGCCCCTTGTACGCCTACGGAGCACCGCTGGTTCCAAGGACAGAGCACTGGAGGAAGAAGAAGAGGAGGGGGTGGAGGAGAGAGGTGTGTCACAACCAGTAGCAGTAGTCGCGTTTTGGAGGCGTGGTGGCGGAACAACCTCCAACACTACTGCACCTTGTCCTGCATCCCTCCCAGCTGCCAATAGAGTGACCCAATGGGCCGTGAAAGAAAGGTACCGTCCCTGTCCATGCCTGCTGGACCATGAGTCAGCGGTAATATGCACCTTACCGCTGACCGCCCTGTCCAGCGAGGCATGGACATTGCCCTCCACATGCCGGTAGAGAGACGGAATCGCCTTCCGCGAGAAAAAGTGGCGTTTGGGAACCTGCCACTGAGGAACCGCACATTGAACAAACTCACGGAAGGGGGCCGAGTCTACCAACTGAAAAGGCAGCAGTTTGAAGTGCTAGCAATTTAGCAAGGCTAGCATTCAACCGCTGGGCATGTGGATGGCTGGAGTGTACTTCTTTCTACGGTCCAGCAGCTGGGGCAGGGAAATTTGCCTGCTGCATTCGGACGTCGGTGTACTGCAAGTACTTGGTTGTGACACACCGAATTCTACACCTTCAGTCCTCTCAGAGCAGCTTTCAGAGAGGACTGAAGGTGTAGTGGGGATGGAGATCCCAGCTGAGGAGGAGCAAGTAGAGGTCCGCTTAGTTCTTTGGTGTGGGTCTTTTATGTGTGCCTGCCAACGAGCTGCATGGCAGGTCGCCATATGTCTGGTCATGCTTGTCGTGCCCAAGCGGCTGATGTTTTGGCCACGCGAGATACGCTTGAGACAAATATTGCAAATAGCAGTGGTGCGATCTGCTGCACTCGTCTCAAAAAAGGCCCACACCAAAGAACTTTTCTGATAACGTGCAGAGGCAGCGCCCTGCACAGGCGGAGCTCTGCGGTGTTGTACAGTTGCTGTGCTGGCCTCTACCTGGCCTCCAGGGGGCATCCTGCCTCGTTGGACATGTGACGCCGCATCCTCCTCCTCCTCGTCCTCCTCCTCATCCTCTCTCCCTTGAGGCACCCACGTGGAGTCAGTGACCTCATCATCCCCTCCCTCTTCACCACTAGAGCAAACCTGGCAGTAAGCTGCAGCTGGTGGAACTGTACTGCCAGATTCCTCAAGCTGGGTATCGTCATCCGAGCCTTCGAATCGTTGGGCATCCTCCTGGAGCATGTACCCAACACTGTGCTCAAAGAGTTCGGGGGACTCCTCAGGAGGACATGGTGGGTCTAGGGAAGGGGTGGCTGATGATGCTCTGTCAGTACCCTGAGCCTGGGTGAGAGAGGATGAGGAGGATGAGGAGGGCTTGGTCATCCATTCTACCAAGCCTTCAGCATGATGCGGCTCCACATGTCCAGCTGCCGAAAACAAAGACGCGCGTGTCCCATGGCCACGTGCTGATGACGATGCACGACCACGTCCACGTCCACGGCCACGTCCACTAGAAACAGAGCCTGCCTGCCCTGTGTTCTTGGCTCTGCACGCTCTGCCTCCCCTTGGCGGTCTTCCAGCCATTGTAGTCGGTAGTCCTGTGGGTGCTGCTGAGAAGAAAATATAGGAGCTCTGTGTGATGCCACTAACACACTAGAAGTCCTATAGGTGCTTCTGCAAAGAAAATATAGGAGCTCTGTGTGATGCCACTAACACACTAGAAGTCCTGTGGGTGCTGCTGAGAAGAAAATATAGGAGCTCTGTGTGATGCCACTAACACACTAGAAGTCCTATGGGTGCTTCTGCAAAGAAAAAATAGGAGCTCTGTGTGATGCCACTAACACACTAGAAGTCCTATGGGTGCTTCTGCAAAGAAAATAGAGGAGCTCTGTGTGATGCCACTAACACACTAGAAGTCCTGTGGGTGCTTCTGCAAAGAAAATAGAGGAGCTCTGTGTGATGCCACTAACACACTAGAAGTCCTGTGGGTGCTGCTGAGAAGAAAATATAGGAGCTCTGTGTGATGCCACTAACACACTAGAAGTCCTATGGGTGCTTCTGCAAAGAAAAAATAGGAGCTCTGTGTGATGCCACTAACACACTAGAAGTCCTGTGGGTGCTGCTGAGAAGAAAATATAGGAGCTCTGTGTGATGCCACTAACACACTAGAAGTCCTATGGGTGCTTCTGCAAAGAAAAAATAGGAGCTCTGTGTGATGCCACTAACACACTAGAAGTCCTGTGGGTGCTGCTGAGAAGAAAATATAGGAGCTCTGTGTGATGCCACTAACACACTAGAAGTCCTATGGGTGCTTCTGCAAAGAAAAAATAGGAGCTCTGTGTGATGCCACTAACACACTAGAAGTCCTGTGGGTGCTGCTGAGAAGAAAATATAGGAGCTCTGTGTGATGCCACTAACACACTAGAAGTCCTATGGGTGCTTCTGCAAAGAAAAAATAGGAGCTCTGTGTGATGCCACTAACACACTAGAAGTCCTGTGGGTGCTGCTGAGAAGAAAATATAGGAGCTCTGTGTGATGCCACTAACACACTAGAAGTCCTATGGGTGCTTCTGCAAAGAAAAAATAGGAGCTCTGTGTGATGCCACTAACACACTAGAAGTCCTGTGGGTGCTGCTGAGAAGAAAATATAGGAGCTCTGTGTGATGCCACTAACACACTTGAAGTCCTATGGGTGCTTCTGCAAAGAAAATAGAGGAGCTCTGTGTGATGCCACTAACACACTAGAAGTCCTGTGGGTGCTTCTGCAAAGAAAATAGAGGAGCTCTGTGTGATGCCACTAACACACTAGAAGTCCTGTGGGTGCTGCTGAGAAGAATATATAGGAGCTCTGTGTGATGCCACTAACACACTAGAAGTCCTATGGGTGCTTCTGCAAAGAAAATAGAGGAGCTCTGTGTGATGCCACTAACACACTAGAAGTCCTGTGGGTGCTTCTGCAAAGAAAATAGAGGAGCTCTGTGTGATGCCACTAACACACTAGAAGTCCTGTGGGTGCTTCTGCAAAGAAAATAGAGGAGCTCTGTGTGATGCCACTAACACACTAGAAGTCCTGTGGGTGCTGCTGAGAAGAATATATAGGAGCTCTGTGTGATGCCACTAACACACTAGAAGTCCTGTGGGTGCTTATGCAAAGAAAATAGAGGAGCTCTGTGTGATGGGACTAACACACTTCAAGTCCTATAGGTGCTTCTGGGAAGAAAATATAGCTCTGTGTGTGTGATGGGACTAACACACTTCAAGTCCTATAGGTGCTTCTGGGAAGAAAATATTGCTCTGTGTGTGTGATGGGACTAACACACTTCAAGTCCTATAGGTGCTTCTGGGAAGAAAATATAGCTCTGTGTGTGTGATGGGACTAACACACTTCAAGTCCTATAGGTGCTTCTGGGAAGAAAATATAGCTCTGTGTGTGTAATGGGACTAACACACTTCAAGTCCTATAGGTGCTTCTGGGAAGAAAATATAGCTCTGTGTGTGTAATGGGACTAACACACTTCAAGTCCTATAGGTGCTTCTGGGAAGAAAATATAGCTCTGTGTGTGTAATGGGACTAACACACTTCAAGTCCTATAGGTGCTTCTGGGAAGAAAATATAGCTCTGTGTGTGTAATGGGACTAACACACTTCAAGTCCTATAGGTGCTTCTGGAAGAAAATATAGCTCTGTGTGTGTAATGGGACTAACACACTTCAAGTCCTATAGGTGCTTCTGGAAGAAAATATAGCTCTGTGTGTGTAATGGGACTAACACACTTCAAGTCCTATAGGTGCTTCTGGGAACAAAATATAGCTCTGTGTGTGTAATGGGACTAACACACTTCAAGTCCTATAGGTGCCTCTGGGAACAAAATATAGGAGCTCTGCCTGCCTGCCACGAACACACTACAAGTCCTATAGGTGCTTCTGGTAACAAAATATAGGAGCTCTGCCTGCCTGCCACTAACACACTACAAGTCCTATAGGTGCTTCTGGGAAGAAAATATAGCTCTGTGTGTGTAATGGGACTAACACACTTCAAGTCCTATAGGTGCTTCTGGGAACAAAATATAGGAGCTCTGCCTGCCTGCCACGAACACACTACAAGTCCTATAGGTGCTTCTGGTAACAAAATATAGGAGCTCTGCCTGCCTGCCACTAACACACTACAAGTCCTATAGGTGCTTCTGGGAAGAAAATATAGCTCTGTGTGTGTAATGGGACTAACACACTTCAAGTCCTATAGGTGCTTCTGGGAACAAAGTATAGCTCTTTGT
Source organism: Lithobates sylvaticus (assembly GCA_028564925.1). Lineage (NCBI taxonomy): Eukaryota > Metazoa > Chordata > Amphibia > Anura > Ranidae > Lithobates > Lithobates sylvaticus. The sequence continues at coordinate 38,532,388 of CM053038.1, forward strand.
GTGTAATGGGACTAACACACTTCAAGTCCTATAGGTGCTTCTGGGAAGAAAATATAGCTCTGTGTGTGTGATGGGACTAACACACTTCAAGTCCTATAGGTGCTTCTGGGAAGAAAATATAGCTCTGTGTGTGTGATGGGACTAACACACTTCAAGTCCTATAGGTGCTTCTGGGAACAAAGTATAGCTCTTTGTGTGTAATGGGACTAACACACTTCAAGTCCTATAGGTGCTTCTGGGAAGAAAATATAGCTCTGTGTGTGTGATGGGACTAACACACTTCAAGTCCTATAGGTGCTTCTGGGAAGAAAATATTGCTCTGTGTGTGTGATGGGACTAACACACTTCAAGTCCTATAGGTGCTTCTGGGAAGAAAATATAGCTCTGTGTGTGTAATGGGACTAACACACTTCAAGTCCTATAGGTGCTTCTGGGAAGAAAATATAGCTCTGTGTGTGTAATGGGACTAACACACTTCAAGTCCTATAGGTGCTTCTGGGAAGAAAATATAGCTCTGTGTGTGTAATGGGACTAACACACTTCAAGTCCTATAGGTGCTTCTGGGAAGAAAATATAGCTCTGTGTGTGTAATGGGACTAACACACTTCAAGTCCTATAGGTGCTTCTGGGAAGAAAATATAGCTCTGTGTGTGTGATGGGACTAACACACTTCAAGTCCTATAGGTGCTTCTGGGAACAAAATATAGCTCTGTGTGTGTAATGGGACTAACACACTTCAAGTCCTATAGGTGCCTCTGGGAACAAAATATAGGAGCTCTGCCTGCCTGCCACGAACACACTACAAGTCCTATAGGTGCTTCTGGTAACAAAATATAGGAGCTCTGCCTGCCTGCCACTAACACACTACAAGTCCTATAGGTGCTTCTGGTAACAAAATATAGGAGCTCTGCCTGCCTGTCACTAACACACTACAAGTCCTATAGGTGCTTCTGGTAACAAAATATAGGAGCTCTGCCTGCCTGCCACTAACACACTACAAGTCCTATAGGTGCTTCTGGTAACAAAATATAGGAGCTCTGCCTGCCTGTCACTAACACACTACAAGTCCTATAGGTGCTTCTGGTAACAAAATATAGGAGCTCTGCCTGCCTGCCACTAACACACTACAAGTCCTATAGGTGCTTCTGGTAACAAAAATATAGGAGCTCTGCCTGCCTGTCACTAACACACTACAAGTCCTATAGGTGCTTCTGGTAACAAAATATAGGAGCTCTGCCTGCCTGTCACTAACACACTACAAGTCCTATAGGTGCTTCTGGTAACAAAATATAGGAGCTCTGCCTGCCTGCCACGAACACACTACAAGTCCTATAGGTGCTTCTGGTAACAAAATATAGGAGCTCTGCCTGCCTGCCACGAGCACACTACAAGCCCCTCTTTGTCAATCAATCTTTGTAACTGAATCTATCTAACTCAATCTCTGCAAGTGAATCTCTCTCTCTACCTAACTAAATCGAGCAGAGTGTCACAGAAACAGCCTGCTCAATCTGCGCCGGAACAGCATGTGACCGGCGCAGACGGCGTGGCGGCGTTTTATAGGGGGGGGCGTGTACTACAGCCCCTGAGCTGTAATTGGCTACAGGCGTCCTGCCTGTAGCCAATTATGGCTCTTCGAGTTTCCGGGGCTGTGATTGGCCAAGCATGCGGGGGTCACAGTGCATGCTTGGCCAATCATCAGCCAGCAATGCACTGCGTCGGCCGCGCCGGCCGCAATGCATTGCGGGGCCGCTCGCATCACACGAACGTGATGCGAGCGGCCAAAATAGTTCTGGGCTCGCCGAGCGAGCGAACGCCCGGTGCTCGATGCGAACGTGGGTTCGCATCGAGCACCGGGCCCATCCTTAGTCTACAGGTACAGGCGGACTATAGCATGTTGTACAGGAACAGGCAGACTATAGCATGGTCTACAGGTACAGGCGGACTATAGCATGTTGTACAGGAACAGGCAGACTATAGCGTGGTCTACAGGTACAGGCGGACTATAGCATGGCCTATCATCACAGACAGACTATAGCGTGGTCTACAGGTACAGGCGGGCTATAGCATGGTCTACAGGCACAGGCGGGCTATAGCATGGTCTACAGGTACAGGCGGGCTATAGAATGGTCTACAGGTACAGGCGGGCTATAGCATGGTCTACAGGTACAGGCGGGCTATAGCATGGTCTACAGGTACAGGCGGGCTATAGCATGGTCTACAGGTACAGGCGGGCTATAGCATGGTCTACAGGTACAGGCGGGCTATAGCATGGTCTACAGGTACAGGCGGGCTATAGCATGGTCTACAGGTACAGGCGGGCTATAGCATGGTCTACAGGTACAGGCGGGCTATAGCATGGTCTACAGGTACAGGCGGGCTATAGCATGGTCTACAGGCACAGGCGGGCTATAGCATGGTCTACAGGCACAGGCGGGCTATAGCATGGTCTACAGGCGGGCTATAGAATGGTCTACAGGTACAGGCAGACTATAGCATGGCCTACAGGTACAGGCGGGCTATAGAATGGTCTACAGGCACAGGCGGGTTATACCATGGTCTACAGGCACAGGCGGGCTATAGCATGGTCTACAGGCACAGGCGGGCTATAGCATGGTCTACAGGAACAGGCGGACTATAGCATGGTCTACAGGTACAGGCGGGCTATAGCATGGTCTACAGGTACAGGCAGGCTATAGCATGGTCTACAGGCACAGGCAGGCTATAGCATGGTCTACAGGTACAGGCGGGCTATAGCATGGCCTACAGGTACAGGCGGGCTATAGCATGGTCTACAGGTACAGGCGGGCTATAGCATGGTCTACAGGTACAGGCGGGCTATAGCATGGTCTACAGGTACAGGCGGGCTATAGCATGGTCTACAGGTACAGGCGGGCTATAGCATGGTCTACAGGCACAGGCGGGCTATAGCATGGTCTACAGGCACAGGCGGGCTATAGCATGGTCTACAGGCGGGCTATAGAATGGTCTACAGGTACAGGCGGGCTATAGCATGGTCTACAGGTACAGGCAGACTATAGCATGGCCTACAGGTACAGGCGGGCTATAGAATGGTCTACAGGCACAGGCGGGTTATACCATGGTCTACAGGCACAGGCGGGCTATAGCATGGTCTACAGGCACAGGCGGGCTATAGCATGGTCTACAGGAACAGGCGGACTATAGCATGGTCTACAGGTACAGGCGGGCTATAGCATGGTCTACAGGTACAGGCAGGCTATAGCATGGTCTACAGGCACAGGCAGGCTATAGCATGGTCTACAGGTACAGGCGGGCTATAGCATGGCCTACAGGTACAGGCGGGCTATAGCATGGTCTACAGGTACAGGCGGGCTATAGCATGGTCTACAGGTACAGGCGGGCTATAGCATGGTCTACAGGTACAGGCGGGCTATAGCATGGTCTACAGGTACAGGCGGGCTATAGCATGGTCTACAGGCACAGGCGGGCTATAGCATGGTCTACAGGCACAGGCGGGCTATAGCATGGTCTACAGGCACAGGCGGGCTATAGCATGGTCTACAGGTACAGGCGTGCTATAGCATGGTCTACAGGCACAGGCGGGCTATAGCATGGTCTACAGGCGGGCTATAGAATGGTCTACAGGCACAGGCGGGCTATAGCATGGTCTACAGGAACAGGCGGACTATAGCATGGTCTACGGGTACAGGTGGACTATAGCATGTTGTACAGGAACAGGTGGACTATAGCATGTTGTACAGGAACAGGCGGACTATAGCATGTTGTACAGGAACAGGCGGACTATAGCATGTTGTACAGGAACAGGCGGACTATAGCATGTTGTACAGGAACAGGCGGAATATAGCATGTTGTACTGGAACAGGTGGACTATAGCATGATCTACAGGCATAGATATAATATAACATGGTCTACCAGCAAAAGCAGAATATAGCATGGTGTACAGGCACGGGTGGCCTATATCATGGTGTACAGGTATAGGAGGACTATAGCATGGTGTACAGGTATAGGAGGACTATAGCATGGTGTACAGGTATAGGAGGACTATAGCATGGTGTACAGGTATAGGAGGACTATAGCATGGTGTACAGGTACAGAAGGACTATAGCATGGTCTACAGGTATAGGAGGACTATAGCATGGTGTACAGGTATAGGAGGACTATAGCATGGTGTACAGGTATAGGAGGACTATAGCATGGTGTACAGGTACAGGAGGACTATAGCATGGTCTACAGGTATAGGAGGACTATAGCATGGTATACAGGTATAGGAGGACTATAGCATGGTGTACAGGTATAGGAGGACTATAGCATGGTGTACAGGTATAGGAGGACTGTAGCATGGTGTACAGGTATAGGAGGACTGTAGCATGGTGTACAGGTATAGGAGGACTGTAGCATGGTGTACAGGTATAGGAGGACTGTAGCATGGTGTACAGGTATAGGAGGACTGTAGCATGGTGTACAGGTATAGGAGGACTATAGCATGGTGTACAGGTATAGGAGGACTGTAGCATGGTGTACAGGTATAGGAGGACTGTAGCATGGTGTACAGGTACAGGAGGACTGTAGCATGGTGTACAGGTACAGGAGGACTGTAGCATGGTGTACAGGTACAGGAGGACTGTAGCATGGTGTACAGGTACAGGTATAGGAGGACTGTAGCATGGTGTACAGGTATAGGAGGACTGTAGCATGGTGTACAGGTATAGGAGGACTGTAGCATGGTGTACAGGTATAGGAGGACTATAGCATGGTATACAGGTATAGGAGGACTGTAGCATGGTGTACAGGTATAGGAGGACTGTAGCATGGTGTACAGGTATAGGAGGACTATAGCATGGTGTACAGGTATAGGAGGACTATAGCATGGTGTACAGGTATAGGAGGACTATAGCATGGTGTACAGGTATAGGAGGACTGTAGCATGGTGTACAGGTATAGGAGGACTGTAGCATGGTGTACAGGTACAGGAGGACTGTAGCATGGTGTAGAGGTATAGGAGGACTGTAGCATGGTGTACAGGTACAGGAGGACTGTAGCATGGTGTACAGGTATAGGAGGACTGTAGCATGGTGTACAGGTATAGGAGGACTGTAGCATGGTGTACAGGTATAGGAGGACTATAGCATGGTGTACAGGTATAGGAGGACTATAGCATGGTATACAGGTATAGGAGGACTGTAGCATGGTGTACAGGTATAGGAGGACTGTAGCATGGTGTACAGGTATAGGAGGACTGTAGCATGGTGTACAGGTATAGGAGGACTGTAGCATGGTGTACAGGTATAGGAGGACTATAGCATGGTGTACAGGTATAGGAGGACTATAGCATGGTATAGTGGTACAGGTATAGGAGGACTGTAGCATGGTGTACAGGTACAGGAGGACTGTAGCATGGTGTACAGGTATAGGAGGACTGTAGCATGGTGTACAGGTACAGGAGGACTGTAGCATGGTGTACAGGTATAGGAGGACTGTAGCATGGTCTACCAGCACAGGTGTAAACAGAAGTTGCAGACTGATCAGCCATAACTTTTTGACCACTGACAGGTGAGGTGAATAACATGGATTATCTGGTTACAATGACATCGGAAAGTGGGTGGGATATGAAAGGCAGCAAAGTGAACATAGCAGTTGTGCTTTTTATTCTGATTGTTGCATGGACTAACTTTTCAATAAAGGAATTTACTTGGAGTGCGGCCAGACAGACTTTCTTTGTTCACAGCAAGTGAACATGTTGTCCCTGCAGTTGATGTGTTGACTACGGGAAAAATGGCCAAGTGTTAGGACTTGAGGGACTTTGACAAGGGCCAAGTTCTAATGTCTAGACGACGGGGTCAGAGAGACTCCGAGACTACATCTCTCGTGGAAAGTTCCCGGTCTGCAATGGTCAGGACTGACCAAAAGTGGACCAAAGAAGGAGAATCAGCCAACCAGAAACAGGGCAATGGGCTGCCAAAACTCATTGATGGAGGTGGGGAGGGAAGAATCATTTATGGAGGTGGGAGGCCAAAATTAATTAATGGAAGTGGGGAATGAAGGCTTATTGATAGAGGATGGAGGGGCTGGGTGAGGCTCATTGATGGAAGTGGGGGGAGGCTCATTGATGGAGGTGGGGGGAGGGAAGGCTCATTGAGGGAGGTGGTGAGGGAAGGTGCATTGATGGAGGTGGGGGGAGGGAAGGCTCATTGATGGAGGTGGGGAGGGAAGGATCATTTATGGAGGTGGGAGGCCAAAATTAATTAATGGAAGTGGGGAATGAAGGCTTATTGATAGAGGATGGAGGGGCTGGGGGAGGCTCGTTGATGGAAGTGGGGGGAGGCTCATTTATGGAGGTGGGGAGAGAAGGCTCATTGATGGAGGTGGGGAGGGAAGGCTCATTGATGGAGATGGGGAGGGAAGGCTCATTGATGGAGGTGGGGAGAGAAGGCTCATTTATGGAGGTGGGGGGGAAGGCTCATTGATGGAGGTGGGGGGGAAGGCTCATTGATGGAGGTGGGGGGGAAGGCTCATTGATGGAGGTGGGGGGGGAGGGCTCATTGATGGAGGTGGGGAGGGAAGGCTCATTGATGGAGGTGGGGGGGAAGGCTCATTGATGGAGGTGGGGAGGGAGGGCTCATTGATGGAGGTGGGGAGGGAAGCCTCATTGATGGAGGTGGGGAGGGAGGGCTCATTGATGGAGGTGGGGGGGAAGGCTCATTGATGGAGGTGGGGGGGAAGGCTCATTGATGGAGGTGGGGAGGGAGGGCTCATTGATGGAGGTGGGGAGGGAAGGCTCATTGATGGAGGTGGGGAGGGAAGGTTCATTGATGGAGGTGAGGAGGGAAGGCTCATTGATGGAGGTGGGGAGGGAAGGATCATTTATGGAGGTGGGAGGCCAAAATTAATTAATGGAAGTGGGGAATGAAGGCTTATTGATAGGGGATGGAGGGGCTGGGGGAGGCTCGTTGATGGAAGTGGGGGGAGGCTCATTGATGGAGGTGGGGAGGGAAGGTTTATTGATGGAGGTGGGGGGAAGGTTCATTGATGGAGGTGGGGAGAGAAGGCTCATTGATGGAGGTGGGGAGAGAAGGCTCATTGATGGAGGTGGGGGGGAAGGCTCATTGATGGAGGTGGGGGGGAAGGCTCATTGATGGAGGTGGGGAGGGAGGGCTCATTGATGGAGGTGGGGAGGGAAGGCTCATTGATGGAGGTGGGGGGGAAGGCTCATTGATGGAGGTGGGGAGGGAGGGCTCATTGATGGAGGTGGGGAGGGAAGGCTCATTGATGGAGGTGGGGAGGGAGGGCTCATTGATGGAGGTGGGGGGGAAGGCTCATTGATGGAGGTGGGGGGGAAGGCTCATTGATGGAGGTGGGGAGGGAGGGCTCATTGATGGAGGTGGGGAGGGAAGGCTCATTGATGGAGGTGTGGAGGAAAGGCTCATTGATGGAGGTGGGGAGGGAAGGCTCATTGATGGAGGTGGAGAGGGAAGGTTCATTGATGTAGGTGGGGAGGGAAGGATCATAACTTTTCAATAAAGGAATTTACTTGGAGTGCGGCCAGACAGACTTTCTTTGTTCACAGCAAGTGAACATGTTGTCCCTGCAGTTGATGTGTTGACTACGGGAAAAATGGCCAAGTGTTAGGACTTGAGGGACTTTGACAAGGGCCAAGTTCTAATGTCTAGACGACGGGGTCAGAGAGACTCCGATACTGCAGCTCTTGTGGAAAGTTCCCGGTCTGCAATGGTCAGGACTGACCAAAAGTGGACCAAAGAAGGAGAATCAGCCAACCAGAAACAGGGCAATGGGCTGCCAAAACTCATTGATGGAGGTGGGGAGGGAAGAATCATTTATGGAGGTGGGAGGCCAAAATTAATTAATGGAAGTGGGGAATGAAGGCTTATTGATAGAGGATGGAGGGGCTGGGTGAGGCTCATTGATGGAAGTGGGGGGAGGCTCATTGATGGAGGTGGGGGGAGGGAAGGCTCATTGAGGGAGGTGGTGAGGGAAGGTGCATTGATGGAGGTGGGGGGAGGGAAGGCTCATTGATGGAGGTGGGGAGGGAAGGATCATTTATGGAGGTGGGAGGCCAAAATTAATTAATGGAAGTGGGGAATGAAGGCTTATTGATAGAGGATGGAGGGGCTGGGGGAGGCTCGTTGATGGAAGTGGGGGGAGGCTCATTGATGGAGGTGGGGAGAGAAGGCTCATTGATGGAGGTGGGGAGGGAAGGCTCATTGATGGAGATGGGGAGGGAAGGCTCATTGATGGAGGTGGGGAGAGAAGGCTCATTTATGGAGGTGGGGGGGAAGGCTCATTGATGGAGGTGGGGAGGGAAGGCTCATTGATGGAGGTGGGGAGGGAAGGCTCATTGATGGCGGTGGGGAGGGAGGGCTCATTGAGGGCGGTGGGGAGGGCAGGCTCATTGATGGAGGTGGGGAGGGAGGGCTCATTGATGGAGGTGGGGAGGGAAGGATCATTTATGGAGGTGGGAGGCCAAAATTAATTAATGGAAGTGGGGAATGAAGGCTTATTGATAGGGGATGGAGGGGCTGGGGGAGGCTCGTTGATGGAAGTGGGGGGAGGCTCATTGATGGAGGTGGGGAGGGAAGGTTTATTGATGGAGGTGGGGGGAAGGTTCATTGATGGAGGTGGGGAGAGAAGGCTCATTGATGGAGGTGGGGAGAGAAGGCTCATTGATGGAGGTGGGGGGGAAGGCTCATTGATGGAGGTGGGGGGGAAGGCTCATTGATGGAGGTGGGGGGGGAGGGCTCATTGATGGAGGTGGGGAGGGAAGGCTCATTGATGGAGGTGGGGGGGAAGGCTCATTGATGGAGGTGGGGAGGGAGGGCTCATTGATGGAGGTGGGGAGGGAAGGCTCATTGATGGAGGTGGGGAGGGAGGGCTCATTGATGGAGGTGGGGGGGAAGGCTCATTGATGGAGGTGGGGGGGGAAGGCTCATTGATGGAGGTGGGGAGGGAGGGCTCATTGATGGAGGTGGGGAGGGAAGGCTCATTGATGGAGGTGGGGAGGGAAGATTCATTGATGGAGGTGAGGAGGGAAGGCTCATTGATGGAGGTGGGGAGGGAAGGATCATTTATGGAGGTGGGAGGCCAAAATTAATTAATGGAAGTGGGGAATGAAGGCTTATTGATAGGGGATGGAGGGGCTGGGGGAGGCTCGTTGATGGAAGTGGGGGGAGGCTCATTGATGGAGGTGGGGAGGGAAGGTTTATTGATGGAGGTGGGGGGAAGGTTCATTGATGGAGGTGGGGAGAGAAGGCTCATTGATGGAGGTGGGGAGAGAAGGCTCATTGATGGAGGTGGGGGGGAAGGCTCATTGATGGAGGTGGGGGGGAAGGCTCATTGATGGAGGTGGGGAGGGAGGGCTCATTGATGGAGGTGGGGAGGGAAGGCTCATTGATGGGGGTGGGGGGGAAGGCTCATTGATGGAGGTGGGGAGGGAGGGCTCATTGATGGAGGTGGGGAGGGAAGGCTCATTGATGGAGGTGGGGAGGGAGGGCTCATTGATGGAGGTGGGGGGGAAGGCTCATTGATGGAGGTGGGGGGGAAGGCTCATTGATGGAGGTGGGGAGGGAGGGCTCATTGATGGAGGTGGGGAGGGAAGGCTCATTGATGGAGGTGTGGAGGAAAGGCTCATTGATGGAGGTGGGGAGGGAAGGCTCATTGATGGAGGTGGAGAGGGAAGGTTCATTGATGTAGGTGGGGAGGGAAGGATCATAACTTTTCAATAAAGGAATTTACTTGGAGTGCGGCCAGACAGACTTTCTTTGTTCACAGCAAGTGAACATGTTGTCCCTGCAGTTGATGTGTTGACTACGGGAAAAATGGCCAAGTGTTAGGACTTGAGGGACTTTGACAAGGGCCAAGTTCTAATGTCTAGACGACGGGGTCAGAGAGACTCCGATACTGCAGCTCTTGTGGAAAGTTCCCGGTCTGCAATGGTCAGGACTGACCAAAAGTGGACCAAAGAAGGAGAATCAGCCAACCAGAAACAGGGCAATGGGCTGCCAAAACTCATTGATGGAGGTGGGGAGGGAAGAATCATTTATGGAGGTGGGAGGCCAAAATTAATTAATGGAAGTGGGGAATGAAGGCTTATTGATAGAGGATGGAGGGGCTGGGTGAGGCTCATTGATGGAAGTGGGGGGAGGCTCATTGATGGAGGTGGGGGGAGGGAAGGCTCATTGAGGGAGGTGGTGAGGGAAGGTGCATTGATGGAGGTGGGGGGAGGGAAGGCTCATTGATGGAGGTGGGGAGGGAAGGATCATTTATGGAGGTGGGAGGCCAAAATTAATTAATGGAAGTGGGGAATGAAGGCTTATTGATAGAGGATGGAGGGGCTGGGGGAGGCTCGTTGATGGAAGTGGGGGGAGGCTCATTGATGGAGGTGGGAGAGAGAAGGCTCATTGATGGAGGTGGGGAGGGAAGGCTCATTGATGGAGATGGGGAGGGAAGGCTCATTGATGGAGGTGGGGAGAGAAGGCTCATTTATGGAGGTGGGGGGGAAGGCTCATTGATGGAGGTGGGGAGGGAAGGCTCATTGATGGAGGTGGGGAGGGAAGGCTCATTGATGGAGGTGGGGAGAGAGGGCTCATTGATGGAGGTGGGGAGGGAAGGCTCATTGATGGAGGTGGGGAGGGAGGGCTCATTGATGGAGGTGGGGAGGGAAGGATCATTTATGGAGGTGGGAGGCCAAAATTAATTAATGGAAGTGGGGAATGAAGGCTTATTGATAGGGGATGGAGGGGCTGGGGGAGGCTCGTTGATGGAAGTGGGGGGAGGCTCATTGATGGAGGTGGGGAGGGAAGGTTTAATGATGGAGGTGGGGGGAAGGTTCATTGATGGAGGTGGGGGAGAGAAGGCTCATTGATGGAGGTGGGGAGAGAAGGCTCATTGATGGAGGTGGGGGGGAAGGCTCATTGATGGAGGTGGGGGGGAAGGCTCATTGATGGAGGTGGGGAGGGAGGGCTCATTGATGGAGGTGGGGAGGAAGGCTCATTGATGGAGGTGGGGGGGAAGGCTCATTGATGGAGGTGGGGAGGGAGGGCTCATTGATGGAGGTGGGGAGGGAAGGCTCATTGATGGAGGTGGGGAGGGAGGGCTCATTGATGGAGGTGGGGGGGAAGGCTCATTGATGGAGGTGGGGGGGAAGGCTCATTGATGGAGGTGGGGAGGGAGGGCTCATTGATGGAGGTGGGGAGGGAAGGCTCATTGATGGAGGTGTGGAGGGAAGGCTCATTGATGGAGGTGGGGAGGGAAGGCTCATTGATGGAGGTGGGGAGGGAAGGCTCATTGATGGAGGTGGAGAGGGAAGGTTCATTGATGTAGGTGGGAAGGGAAGGATCATTTATGGAGGTGGGAGGCCAAAATTAATTAATGGAAGTGGGGAATGAAGGCTTATTGATAGAGGATGGAGGGGCTGGGGGAGGCTCGTTGATGGAAGTGGGGGGAGGCTCATTGATGGAGGTGGGGGGAAGGTTCATTGATGGAGGAGGGGAGGGAAGGCTCATTGATGGAGGTGGGGAGGGAAGGTTCATTGATGGAGGTGGGGAGGGAAGGCTCATTGATGGAGGTGGGGAGGGAAGGCTCATTGATGGAGGTGGGGAGGGAAGGTTCATTGATGGAGGAGGGGAGGGAAGGCTCATTGATGGAGGTGGGGAGGGAAGGTTCATTGATGGAGGTGGGGAGGGAAGGCTCATTGATGGAGGTGGGGAGGGAAGGCTCATTGATGGAGGTGGGGAGGGAAGGCTCATTGATGGAGGTGGGGAGGGAAGGCTCATTGATGGAGGTGGGGAGGGAAGGATCATTGATGGAGGTGGGGAGGGAAGGCTCATTGATGGAGGTGGGGAGGGAAGGCTCATTGATGGAGGTGGAGAGGGAAGGTTCATTGATGTATGTGGGGAGGGAAGGTTCATTGATGGAGGCGGGGGAAGAAGGCTCATTGATGGGGGTGGGGAGGGAAGGCTCATAGGTGGAGGCGGGGGAAGAAGGCTCATTAATGGGGGTGGGGAGGGAAGGCTCATGATGGAGGGGGGAAAGGAAGGTTGGCCCACGTAATCAAATCCAATGGAATAGCTACTGGAGCTGAAATTGCTGTAGTAGTGACTGCTGGTTCTGAACACACAGAGCATCGCAGGTTGTTGTGTATGGGGAATGTGTAACCGCAGAGCGGTCAGGGTGTCCAAACCCAAAATCTCCTACAATGGGCACGTGAGCATCAGAACTAGAGCATGGAGCAATGGAAGAAGGTGGTCTGGTTTGATGAATCATGTGGATGGTCGGGTGCATCACTTACCTGGAGAAGAGACGGCACCAGGATGCATTATGGGAAGAAGCTGGTGGAGGCCGTGTGATGTTTTTGGCAATGCTCTGCTGGGGAGCCTTGGCTCCTGCCGTTCACGTGGATGGTACGTGACACCTCTTTGTATTGTGGTGTATGGACTGCTACACCAGCACCACATCCGCTATCCACAGCCGGGTCCAAAGGGGTGGGCAGGATATTTGGAGTTTGTTAAATGTTATATTTTTCTTTAAAAGGTGAGCTTACCCTTTAATGCGCAGGAGCTGCGCCAGAAGTCTCATTCTTCTTTGTTTTTCCTTCCATTGTGACATTTGTACAGCCATGCGATTGCTTTGAGCAGAATCAGACCATCTAGAAAGCTTTTCGCGTCTTTTGCTGGCTGTTTGTTATGGGACGACATGGCGGGTGTACAATTTAGACTCTTTTTTTTTTATTATTATAATCGGTATGAGATATTAGTGATATATTGTTATAATGTTACATATATTTACATATTGTTATTTTTTTTTTATAACTTGTTAAAAATTGTTACATTGGTTGTTATATATATATTCCAATATTGTTTTATTTTTACATATTTAGTTACATATTGTTCTATACATACTCTATGTTTCTATATTGTTACATTGGTTGTTATATTGTTTTATATACAGTATCTGACAAAAGTAAGTACACCCCTCAGTCACATTTCTTCTCTCTTTTCATGTGACAACACTGAAGAAATGACACTTGTCTACAATGTAAAGTAGTGAGTGTACAGCTTGTATAACGGTGTAAATTTGTCGTCCCCTCAAAATAACTCAACACACAGCCATTAATGTCTAAACCTGAAGACAAGCAGACTAAGGACATGGATTACTGGAACCACGTCCTGTGGTCTGATGAGACCAAGATAAAGGTATTTGGTGTCAGATGGTGTCAGGCGTGTGTGGGGGCAACCAGGTGAGGAGGACAAAGACAAGTGTGTCTTGTCTACAGTCAGGCATGGTGGGGGGAGTGTCATGGTGGGGGGAGTGTCATGGTGGTGGGAGTGTCATGGTGGTGGGAGTGTCATGGTGGGGGGGAGTGTCATGGTGGGGGGGAGTGTCATGGTGGTGGGAGTGTCATGGTGGGGGGAGTGTCATGGTGGGGGGAGTGTCATGGTGGTGGGAGTGTCATGGTGGGGGGAGTGTCATGGTGGGGGGGAGTGTCATGGTGGTGGGAGTGTCATGGTCTGGGGCTGCATGAGTGCTGCCGGCACTGGGGGGCTACAGATCATTGAGGGAACCATGAATGCCAACATGTACTGTGACATACTGAAGCAGAGCATGATCCCCTCCCTTCAGAGACTGGGCCGCAGGGCAGTATTCCAACATGATAACCACCCCAAACACACCTCCAAGACCACCACTGCCTTGCTAAAGAAGCTGAGGGTAAAGGTGATGGACTGGCCAAGCATGTCTCCAGACCTAAACCCTATTGATCATCTGTGGGACATCCTCAAACGGAAGGTGGAGGAGCGCAAGGTCTCCAACATCCACCAGCTCTGTGATGTCGTCATGGAGGAGGGGAAGAGGACTCCAGTGACAACCTGTGAAGCTCTGGTGACCTCCATGCCCAAGAGGGTGAAGGCAGTGCTGGAAAATAATGGCGGCCACACAAAATATGGACACTTTGGGCCCAATTTGGAGATTTTCACTTAGGGGTGTACTGACTTTTGTTGCCAGCGGTTTAGACATTAATGGCTGTGTGTTGAGTTATTTTGAGGGGACGGCAAATTTACACTGTTATACAAGCTGTACACTCACTACTTTACATTGTAGACAAGTGTCATTTCTTCAGTGTTGTCACATGAAAAGATCGACACAAATGTCACTGAGGGGTGTACTTACTTTGTCACATACTGTATATTTCTATATTGTTACATTGGTTGTTTTGATTCTTTATATCAGTGAAAGTAGTTTTTTGCGATTGGCTTCCCTTGTCGTTTCCGCGTGGCTCTCAGCGCATCGTTTAGTATCTGTATAAAGGAGATTGATGGATCAGAATGTTCGGCGTGTCGCGTTCTCCGATGATTGTTCAGCCAATTTAGGCCGCACTATGTGTACTCCACCGTGTCCGAGTGATTTCCTCTGTACGTTGGACGCGGCGGCGGGCGGCGTGCCTCCAATATGATTCAACAATTATGCAGCTATATGAAGAAATTTCTGTGACAAATCACTTTTGTGTGATTCATGAGGAGTACACCCCTCCCCCCCCCATTGCACCCACACAATGACGGTTAAGTAATTCCTGAATCACTGCGTCCATTTCCCAGCATTATACGATCGGCGTTCGTACAGTCAGCGTCTTAACAGCCGGGGTCATCCCAGGCCAGGAGCGCTTGGCGAGCAGTCGCAGACAATGCAGCCCCCGCTGCTGGCAGATGCAGCCGGCTCGCTTTCACAGGGAGAAAAATGAATATATTAAAGCATGCCTCAAATAACTCGTATTACATTCGCCTTCCTGACGATCGCTGTCCGAACGCTTCATACTTCATTTTTATTCAAAAAAGATCCCAATATGGAGAAAATCAAGAATTGTCCGAATGTCCCGACAACGCCAAAAATATCCAATAAAAGAAAACAGGAAGTTGGGTCAGAAATCCGCCATATTTTATTTATGTCTCCCAATTATTCTATAAATGTATTAATTACATCAACATTCTAAACTATCATCGATCGATCAATATAATGTCATCATATAGAGGGTAGGTTATTGTGTCAGATATTATTCAGATCATTCGATTGACCCGTTGCTTAGATCAGTGTTTCTCATCTCCAGTCCTCAAGGCGCCCCAACAGGTCATGTTTTCAGGATTTCCATTATTTTGCACAGGTGATTTGATCAGTTCCACTGCCTTAGTAATTACCACAGCCGTTTCATCCGAGGGAAATCCTGAAAACATGACCTGTTGGGGCGCCTTGAGGACTGGGAACACTGGCATAGACCAGTGGCGGCTGGTGCTCAAATTTTTTTTGGGGGCGAAAACAAACTGAAAAATTCAGAAAAAAACCCCATCAATTGCAGCTTCACTGTGCCCATCAATTGCGGATTCACTGTGCCCATCAATCGCAGCCACTGTGCCCATCAATCGCAGCCACTGTGCCCATCAATCGCAGCCACTGTGCCCATCAATCGCAGCCACTGTGCCCATCAATCGCAGCCACTGTGCCCATCAATCGCAGCCACTGTGCCCATCAATCGCAGCCACTGTGCCCATCATTCGCAGCCACTGTGCCCATCAATTGCAGCTTCACTGTGCCCATCAATTGCAGCTTCACTGTGCCCATCAATCGCAGCCACTGTGCCCATCAATCGCAGCCACTGTGCCCATCAATCGCAGCCACTGTGCCCATCAATTGCGGATTCACTGTGCCCATCAATCGCAGCCACTGTGCCCATCATTCGCAGCCACTGTGCCCATCAATTGCAGCTTCACTGTGCCCATCAATCGCAGCCACTGTGCCCATAATTCGCAGCCACTGTGCCCATCAATCGCAGCCACTGTGCCCATCAATTGCGGCTTCACTGTGCCCATCAATCGCAGCCACTGTGCCCATAATTCGCAGCCACTGTGCCCATCAATTGCAGCCACTGTGCTCATCAATTGCAGCTTCACTGTGCCCATCAATCGCAGCCACTGTGCCCATCAATCGCAGCCACTGTGCCCATCAATCGCAGCCACTGTGCCCATCAATCGCAGCCACTGTGCCCATCAATCGCAGCCACTGTGCCCATCAATCGCAGCCACTGTGCCCATCATTCGCAGCCACTGTGCCCATCATTCGCAGCCACTGTGCACATCAATCGCAGCCACTGTGCCCATCAATCGCAGCCACTGTGCCCATCATTCGCAGCCACTGTGCCCATCATTCGCAGCCACTGTGCCCATCAATCGCAGCCACTGTGCCCATCATTCGTAGCCACTGTGCCCATCAATCGCAGCCATTGTGCCATCAATCGCAGCCACTGTGCCATCAATCGCAGCCACTGTGCCCATCAATCGCAGCCACTGTGCCCATCAATCGCAGCCACTGTGCCCATCAGTCACTAGGGGGAAAAAGAAATAGAAAAATAAATTCAGAATAAAGCAAAAAACGTAATCAGAAGAGATTTGGTGTTTAGTTGAGCTCTATGAATATAATATGATGTAATAATTCCGGGATACCTGGAGGGCGGAGATTTATGGATCTGCAGACGATCGTTGGGGGGGGTCTGGCTTCCTTCCGATCTCCTCTATGTACATTACTATGGAAGGTTGGGTGGTGTGATCTCATAGAACATTCCAATGATGGGAAGACAGACGGTGCAGCTGTACAGGGCCCATGGGGGGGGGGGGGAGGGGGCATGTTTTGGGACTCAATGCCGCATAGATCTGGCTGCTGCCCCTCTGAGGCAGTCCTTCTAGAACTGGCTGATGGTCATCGAGGTCTTAGCTGTAGTAGAGCTGTAGCAGAGCTGGGCAGCCTATTTCTAGTTTCATCTGGAGCCAAGGATTTGGTCTGGATACCCCACTGAGGAGCACCGGGTGGAAGCTGGTAGATTTGCGGCTGCCCTGGGATATTATTCGGTGATTGGGGGCTTCTGGGGGGTCAGCTGTCGCTATTCCTGAGACTGCTTCTTCTCTGTTCTGGTCTTCCCCTTCGCTCCCCCGTGTACCAATATACCATTAAAGGGGTTGTAAAAGCAGAAGGTGCATTAGGATAAAAAAGCCTTCTGTGTGCCCCTCCCCCCCAATACTCACCTGAGCCCCCTCTCCATCCAGCGATGTTTTACAAGAGACTCGGCTGTCCGGGACTCCCCTCCTCATTAGCTGAGACAGCAACGCGGCACCATTGGCTCCCACTGCTGTCAATCAAAGTCAGTCAGTCAATGAGAGAAAGCGGGCGGGGCTTGGCTCCATGTCTGAATGGAGGGTGCCCCCATAGAAAGCTGCTTGTTGTTGGAGGGCACTCAACAGGAGGGAGGGGCCGGGAGCGCTGCAGAGGGGCCCGAGAAGAGGAGGATCCGGGCTGCTCTGTGGAAAACATTAGAGAGCCGGGAAATATAACATGGTTGTTATTTTGTAACAAAAAAAACTCCACAAGTTGCAGAAAAAGAAAAGCTCTTTTATTTTTAGAACCAGGCCTTACCCTGGCCCTTGCTGTGTTATACAGAAAGCTTCAGGACAGATTCGGGACGTGAGAACCAGTAAGACACAGGAAGCTAAACTGTCTAGGGGCCACAAGCTAAACTCTCTGGGGGCCACATGCTAAACTCTCTGGGGGCCACAAGCTAAACTCTCTGGGGGCCACAAGCTAAACTCTCTGGGGGACCACATGCTAAACTCTCTGGGGGACCACATGCTAAACTCTCTGGGGGCCACAAGCTAAACTCTCTGGGGGCCACATGCTAAAATCTCTGGGGGCCACAAGTTAAACTCTCTGGGGGGCCACAAGCTAAACTCTCTGGGGGCCACAAGCTAAACTCTCTGGGGGCCACATGCTAAACTCTCTGGGGACCACAAACTAAACTCTCTGGGGGCCACAAGCTAAACTCTCTGGGGGCCACAAGCTAAACTCTCTGGGGGACCACATGCTAAACTCTCTGGGGGCCACAAGCTAAACTCTCTGGGGGCCACATGCTAAAATCTCTGGGGGCCACAAGTTAAACTCTGTGGGGGGCCACAAGCTAAACTCTCTGGGGGCCACAAGCTAAACTCTCTGGGGGCCACATGCTAAAATCTCTGGGGACCACAAGCTAAACTCTCTGCTGACCACAAATGCGGCCCACAGGGGGAGGGTAGTGCCCGGTATTGAAGGGGGAGGGGAGTGCCCGGTATTGAAGGGGAAGGGGAGTTCCAGTATTGAAGGGGGAGGGGAGTGCCCGGTATTGAAGGGGAAGGGGAGTTCCAGTATTGAAGGGGGAGGGGAGTGCCCGGTATTGAAGGGGAAGGGGAGTTCCAGTATTGAAGGGGGAGGGTAGTGCCCGGTATTGAAGGGGGAGGGGAGTGCCCGGTATTGAAGGGGGAGGGGAGTTCCAGTATTGAAGGGGGAGGGCTGTGCCCGGTATTGAAGGGGGAGGGTAGTGCCCGGTATTGAAGGGGGATGGCTAGTGCCCAGTATTGAAGGGAGAGGGCTGTGCCCGGTATTGAAGGGAGAGGGCTGTGCCCGGTATTGAAGGGGGAGGAGAGTGCCCAGTATTGAAGGGGGAGGGTAGTGACCGGTATTGAAGGGGGAGGAGAGTGCCCAGTATTGAAGGGGGAGTGTAGTGCCCGGTATTAAAGGGGGAGGGTAATGCCCGGTATTGAAGGGGGAGGGCTGTGCCCGGTATTGAAGGGGGAGGGTAGTGCCCGGTATTGAAGGGGGAGGGCAGTGCCCGGTATTAAAGGGGGAGGGTAGTGCCCGGTATTGAAGGGGGAGGGCTGTGCCCGGTATTGAAGGGAGAGGGTAGTGCCCGGTATTGAAGGGGGAGGGGAGTGTCCGGTATTGAAGGGGGAGGGGAGTACCAGGTATTGAAGGGGGAGGGTAGTGTCCGGTATTGAAGGGGGAGGGTAGTGCCCGGTATTGAAGGGGGAGGGGAGTGCCCGGTATTGAAGGGGGAGGGGAGTGCCCGGTATTGAAGGGGGAGGGGAGTGCCCGGTATTGAAGGGGGAGGGGAGTGCCCGGTATTGAAGGGGTTAATGCCCACCCTTGGTTCTGATTATTCTGCTCCAATGTATGTGACCATCCAGAGTCCTCGGACTCTCATATCTTCCTCCTCAGTCCGTGTTTAATGCTCTGCGTGGTGTTTTTTTCAGTCTGGGGTTTTGTAACGCTATAGCGAGTTATGTAAATGACTAGAAAATTACGACACTCTTATTACCAGTATAAAGCGCAAAGCCTGCCAAGGAGCTCTCAGCTTATGTAAAATGCTTATATTTCCCACGCCGAGCGATCGCATAATCCCCGAGTCAGAAACATTCGCAGCTCGCAGGAAACTCGCCGCGTCATTCCAACGAGGGGAACGTCCCTCATACAGAGAGTGTAATATTATTATTATTATTATTATTATTATTGTTTTCTTCAGGCAGACTTGTGTTGTCTTTGGGTACAATGGGGAGGTGTTGGCTCCTCTGTCTTTTTTTAAGGTTGTGTCTCCAATGAAGAGCAGAAGACAAACCCCTTGGGGCCCCTCTCACACCTGAATGTTGTGGGTTTTCACACATTAACGCACCTCACACCCAGTGGTGTCACTGGGGGGTGGCTTTTGAGGCTATAGCCCCTAATCTGGGGCCCATAGCCCCGAGTCTCTGCAGGGGTCCCCAAAGGGAGGGGAGGCTCTCTGGGGACCCTGATGTAAGTGGGGGGGCTCTCTGGGGACCCTGATGTAAGGGGGGCTCTCTGGGGACCCTGATTTAAGGGAGAGGCTCTCTGGGGACCCTGATGTGGGGGGGGGGGACCCTGATATAAGGGAGCCTCTCTGTGAACCCTGATGTAAGTTGGGGGCTCTCTGGGGACCCTGATGTAAGTGGGGGGCTCTCTGTGGAGCCTGATTTAAGGGGGAGGCTCTCTGGGGACCCTGATGTAAGTGGGGGGCTCTCTGGGGACCCTGATGTAAGTGGGAGGCTCTCTGGAGACCCTGATGTAAGTGGGGGGGCTCTCTGGGGACCCTGATGTAAGGGAGAGGCTCTCTAGGGACCCTGATGTAAGTGGGAGGCTCTCTGGAGACCCTGATGTAAGTGGGGGGCTCTCTGGGGACCCTGATGTAAGGGAGAGGCTCTCTAGGGACCCTGATGTAAGAGGGGGGCTCTCTGGGGAGCCTGATTTAAGGGGAGGCTCTCTGGGGACCCTGATTTTAAAGTGGGGCTCTCTGGGGACCCTGATTTAAGGGAGAGGCTCTCTGGGGACCCTGATATAAGGGGGGCTCTCTGTGAACCCTGATGGCTCACAGGAAGGGGTGTCATTGAGGGCCCGGGCTCAAAGGAAGGGGGTGTCATTGAGGGCCCGGGCTCACAGAAAGGGGGTGTCATTGAGGGCCCGGGCTCAAAGGAAGGGGGTGTCATTAAGGGTTCAGACTCACAGGAAGAGGGTGTCATTGAGGACCTGGGCTCACAGGAAGGGGGTGTCATTGAGGGCCGGGGCTCACAGGAAGGGGGTGTCATTGAGGGCCGGGGCTCACAGGAAGGGGGTGTCATTGAGGGCCGGGGCTCACAGAAAGGGGGTGTCATTGAGGGCCCGGGCTCAAAGGAAGGGGGTGTCATTGAGGGCCCGGGCTCACAGGAAGGGGGTGTCATTGAGGGCCGGGGCTCACAGGAAGGGGGTGTCATTGAGGGCCGGGGCTCACAGGAAGGGGGTGTCATTGAGGGCCCGGGCTCAAAGGAAGGGGGTGTCATTGAGGGCCCGGGCTCACAGGAAGGGGGTGTCATTGAGGACCTGGGCTCACAGGAAGGGGGTGTCATTGAGGACCCGGGCACACAGGAAGGGGGTGTCATTGAGGGCCCGTCTCACAGGAAGGGGGTGTCATTGAGGGCCTGGGCTCACAGGAAGGGGGTGTCATTGATGACCCGGGCTCACAGGAAGGGGGTGTCATTGAGGGCTCGGGCTCACAGGAAGGGGGTGTCATTGAGGGCCCGGGCTCACAGGAAGGAGGTGTCATTGAGGGCCCGGGCTCACAGGAAGGGGGTGTCATTGAGGGCCCGGGCTCACAGGAAGGGGGTGTCATTGAGGGCCCGGGCTCACAGGAGGGGGGTGTCATTGAGGGCCGGGGCTCACAGGAAGGGGGTGTCATTGAGGGCCCGGGCACACAGGAAGGGGGTGTCATTGAGGGCCCGGGCTCACAGGAAGGGGGTGTCATTGAGGGCCCGGGCTCACAGGAAGGAGGTGTCATTGAGGGCCCGGGCTCACAGGAAGGGGGTGTCATTGAGGGCCCGGGCTCACAGGAAGGGGGTGTCATTGAGGGCCCGGGCTCACAGGAAGGAGGTGTCATTGAGGGCCCGGGCTCACAGGAAGGGGGTGTCATTGAGGACCCGGGCTCACAGGAAGGGGGTGTCATTGAGGGCCCGGGCTCACAGGAAGGAGGTGTCATTGAGGGCCCGGGCTCACAGGAGGGGGGTGTCATTGAGGGCCGGGGCTCACAGGAAGGGGGTGTCATTGAGGGCCCGGGCTCACAGGAGGGGGGTGTCATTGAGGGCCGGGGCACACAGGAAGGGGGTGTCATTGAGGGCCCGGGCACACAGGAAGGGGGTGTCATTGAGGGCCCGGGCTCACAGGAAGGGGGTGTCATTGAGGACCCGGGCTCACAGGAAGGGGGTGTCATTGAGGGCCCGGGGCCCCAGTTTTCTGGCAATCTGAAGTGGACCTTTCATCCACTTTCAGAGCCTTCCTGACGTGTCGCACTGTACAACAATGACATCATTTCACAGAAAATATCTCCCCTGATCTTCAGTGACTTTGCCTGGGCTGATGATGTCATCAGTCTGCTGCAGGCAGGAGAAGCATTTCCTCAGTCTCCCCTCCCCCAGTCATCAGCCTGCAGGCAGGAGAAGGGGCTGATCTGTGTCAAACACAGTAAAGAACCTCACAGGCGTCACTTCTGAGTCAACATCTCAGCCCAGGAAGTAACAGTGACCCTGGGTGATGCCTGAACAAAGATGGTGCCGCCCCTTCTGGAGAGAAAAGCAGACAAAGGCATTACATTCGTCTCAATGGGAGGCGATGGATCCCTGGAGCATTGCACATGTATGATATCTGACATGAGACTGTAAACCACTTGGAGGGGTCCTGAGAGGCCGAGATGGAAGTTCTTTCTGCGGCTTCCCGTTGGACAATGCGAGACGTTTGGCGTTTCTCGGTGTCGATTGTTTATAAACGCAGTCCGAAGGATAAATATTATGATGAAATGACGGCGCAGGCTTCCCTGCGAATCCCTCGCCGCAGTCTCCAGGAACTCTGGAGGACCCTGACGCAGAGCGCGCTGTCCGTGACGCAGAGCGCGCTGTCCGTGACGCAGAGCGCGCTGTCCGTGACGCAGAGCGCGCTGTCCGTGACGCAGACGTTCCATTAATACCGAGTGTTCTGTAAGCCGCCAGCTTTGCAGAGATTAGAAAACCACCCGGGTTAATCCCGCCCTCAATCGGGGGTTTTGTTTCCCATAAACGGCTCTTACTTGGAAGCAGCGAGAAATCCGAGACACGTAAACTGGGGGCCATTGTGTCCGACGGGTCACCCAACCCCCCCCCCCCAAGGGCCACCCCCCCCAATCCTCAAATCGTGTTTGTGGAGAACAAGAGGCGATTGGGACCGGACGATCTGTCCTGAATTGTTTCTGGTTTGTCGAACGTTTTCACACATTGAGTGTCGCACTTAATCAATGAGCCCACCAGGGGGCAGCGATTGTCCTCCGAGGAGTTCAGAGACTTCCAATCATCAAATCTGTCCAATGACAAGTAAAGTAGTGAGTGTACAGCTTGTATAACACACGGCCATTAATGTCTAAACCGCCGGCAACAAAAGTCAGGACACCCCTAAGTGAAAATCTCCAAATTGGGCCCCAATTAGCCATTTTCCCTCCCCCGGTGTCATGTGACTCGTTAGTGTTACAAGGTCTCAGGTGTGAATGGGGAGCAGGTGTGTTAAATTTGGTGTTATTATCGCTCTCACTCTCTCATACTGGTCACTGGAAGTACAACATGGCACCTCATGGCAAAGAACTCTCTGAGGATCTGAAGATAAGAATTGTTGCTCTACATAAAGATGGCCGAGGCTATAAGAAGATTGCCAAGACCCTGAAACTGATCTGCAGCACGGTGGCCAAGACCATCCAGCGGTATAACAGGACGGGTTCCCCTCAGAACAGGCCTCGCCATGGTCCACCAATGAAGTTGAGGTCACGTGCTCAGCGTCATATCCAGAGGTTGTCTTTGGGAAATAGACGTATGAGTGCTGCCAGCATTGCTGCAGAGGTTGTAGGGGTGGGGGGGGGGGGGTCAGCCTGTCAGTGCTCAGACCATACGCCGCACACTGCATCAAATTGGTCTGCATGGTTGTCGTCCCAGAAGGAAGCCTCTTCTAAAGATGATCCACAAGAAAGACCACAAACAGTTTGCTGAAGACAAGCAGACTAAGGACATGGATTACTGGAACCACGTCCTGTGGTCTGATGAGACCAAGATAAAGGTATTTGGTGTCAGATGGTGACAAGCGTGTGTGGGGGCAACCAGGTGAGGAGGACTAAGACAAGTGTGTCTTGCCTACAGTCAGGCATGGTGGTGGGAGTGTCATGGTGGTGGGGGTGTCATGGTGGTGGGAGTGTCATGGTGGTGGGAGTGTCATGGTGGTGGGAGTGTCATGGTGGTGGGAGTGTCATGGTGGGGGAGTGTCATGGTGGGGGAGTGTCATGGTGGGGGGAGTGTCATGGTGGGGGGTAGTGTCATGGTGGTGGGAGTGTCATGGGGGGGAGTGTCATGGTGGTGGGAGTGTCATGGTGGGGGGAGTGTCATGGTGGTGGGAGTGTCATGGTGGTGGGAGTGTCATGGTGGGGGGAGTGTCATGGTGGGGGGAGTGTCATGGTGGTGGGAGTGTCATGGTGGTGGGAGTGTCATGGTGGTGGGAGTGTCATGGTGGTGGGAGTGTCATGGTGGGGGGAGTGTCATGGTGGGGGGAGTGTCATGGTGGGGGGTAGTGTCATGGTGGTGGGAGTGTCATGGGGGGGGGAGTGTCATGGTGGTGGGAGTGTCATGGTGGTGGGAGTGTCATGGTGGTGGGAGTGTCATGGTGGGGGGGAGTGTCATGGTGGGGGGAGTGTCATGGTGGTGGGAGTGTCATGGTGGGGGGTGTCATGGTGGGGGGAGTGTCATGGTGGGGGGAGTGTCATGGTGGGGGGAGTGTCATGGTGGGGGGAGTGTCATGGTGGGGGGAGTGTCATGGTGGGGGGAGTGTCATGGTGGGGGGAGTGTCATGGTGGGGGAGTGTCATGGTGGTGGGAGTGTCATGGTGGGGGGAGTGTCATGGTGGGGGGAGTGTCATGGTGGTGGGAGTGTCATGGTGGTGGGAGTGTCGTGGTGGGGGGAGAGTCATGGTGGTGGGAGTGTCATGGTGGTGGGAGTGTCATGGTGGTAGGAGTGTCGTGGTGGGAGGAGTGTCATGGTGGTGGGAGTGTCATGGTGGGGGGAGTGTCATGGTGGGGGGAGTGTCATGGTGGTGGGAGTGTCGTGGTGGGGGGAGTGTCATGGTGGTGGGAGTGTCATGGTGGGGGGAGTGTCATGGTGGGGGGAGTGTCATGGTGGGGGGAGTGTCATGGTGGGGGGAGTGTCATGGTGGGGGGAGAGTCATGGTGGTAGGAGTGTCGTGGTGGGGGGAGTGTCATGGTGGTGGGAGTGTCATGGTGGGGGGAGTGGCATGGTGGTGGGAGTGTCATGGTGGGGGGAGTGTCATGGTGGTGGGAGTGTCATGGTGGGGGGAGTGGCATGGTGGTGGGAGTGTCATGGTGGGGGGAGTGTCATGGTGGGGGGAGTGTCATGGTCTGGGGCTGCATGAGTGCTGCCGGCACTGGGGGGCTACAGATCATTGAGGGGACCATGAATGCCAACATGTACTGTGACATACTGAAGCAGAGCATGACCCCCTCCCTTCAGAGACTGGGCCGCAGGGCAGTATTCCAACATGATAACCACCCCAAACACACCTCCAAGACCACCACTGCCTTGCTAAAGAAGCTGAGGGTAAAGGTGATGGACTGGCCAAGCATGTCTCCAGACCTAAACCCTATTGATCATCTGTGGGACATCCTCAAACGGAAGGTGGAGGAGCGCAAGGTCTCCAACATCCACCAGCTCCGTGATGTCATCATGGAGGAGGGGAAGAGGACTCCAGTGACAACCTGTGAAGCTCTGGTGAACTCCATGCCCAAGAGGGTGAAGGCAGTGCTGGAAAATAATGGCGGCCACACAAAATATGGACACTTTGGGTCTAATTTGGAGATTTTCACTTAGGGGTGTCCTGACTTTTGTTGCCAGCGGTTTAGACATTAATGGCTGTGTGTTATACAAGCTGTACACTCACTACTTTACATTGTAGACAAGTGTCATTTCTTCAGTGTTGTCACATGAAAAGAGAGAAGAAATGTGACTTAGGGGTGTACTTACTTTTGTCAGATACTGTATATCATAATACATCTCATCAGGTCACATTGGATCTGTTGGTCTCTTTCTGTAGTAAATGAGAGATTGTAGAAAATAATCAGAAAACACAAATATCTGACCAGGGGCGTAAAAAGAAATCACAGGGCCCCATAGCAAAATGTTGTATGGGGGCCCCCCCCCCCCACAAAAAATGGCAGGGCTTAAATTAAATAGTGGGCGTGGTTTAAAGGGCGGGGCTCAAAGGGTGTGTGGTTCGAGTCTGAGAAGGAAGAAAGAAAGAGCCCAGATCCTACACCACAATAGCAATATATGTATTCCAGAAAGTTTAATCAACAGATAAAGATACTCCAAACACCCGGTGTTAGCGCTTCAATAATCCTCACCTGTGCCCAATGCAGCGTGGTCTGCCCATGTCCAATACTGCCTCACCTGTGCCCACTTGTGCCCAATGCAGCGTGGTCTGTGCCCAATACAGCGTGTCCAGTGCCCAATGCAGCCTCACCTGTGCCCAATGCAGTGTGGCCAGTGCCCAATACTGCCTCACCTGTGCCCATTTGTGCCCAATGCAGCATGTCTAATGCCCAATGCAGCCTCACCTGTGCCCAATGCAGTGTGACCTGTGCCCAATGCAGCCTCACCTGCCTGTGCCCAATGCAGCATGTTCAGTGCCCAATACAGCCTCACCTGTGCCCAATGCCGTGTGACCCGTGCCCAATGCAGCCTCACCCGTGCCCAATGCAGCCTCACCCTTGCCCAATGCAGTGTGGCCTGTGCCCAATGCAGCCTCACCTGCCTGTGCCCAATGCAGCATGTTCAGTGCCCAATGCAGCCTCACCTTTGCCCAATGCAGCCTCACCTGTGCCCAATGCAGTGTAGCCTGCACATGCCCAATACAGCCTCACCCGTGCCCAATGCAGCCTCACCCGTGCCCAGTGCAGTGTGGCCTGTGCCCAATGCAGCCTCACCTGCCTGTGCCCAATGCAGCATGTTCAGTGCCCAATGCAGCCTCACCCGTGCCCAATGCAGCCTCACCTGCCTGCGCCCAATGCAGCATGTTCAGTGCCCAATGCAGCCTCACCTTTGCCCAATGCAGCCTCACCTGTGCCCAATGCAGTGTGGCCTGCCCATGCCCAATGCAGCCTCACCCGTGCCCAATGCAGCCTCACCCATGCCCAATGCAGTGTGGCCTGTGCCCAATGCAGTGTGGCCTGTGCCCAATGCAGCCTCACCTGCCTGTGCCCAATGCAGCATGTTCAGTGCCCAATGCAGCCTCACCTGTGCCCAATGCAGCATGTTCAGTGCCCAATGCAGCCTCACCTGTGCCCAATGCAGCCTCACCCTTGCCCAATGCAGCCTCACCTGCCTGCGCTCAATGCAGCCTCACCTGCCTGCGCCCAATGCAGCCTCACCTGCCTGCGCCCAATTCAGCCTCACCTGCCTGTGCCCAATGCAGCATGTTC
The DNA here is from genome assembly GCA_028564925.1 of Lithobates sylvaticus. Classification (NCBI taxonomy): domain Eukaryota; kingdom Metazoa; phylum Chordata; class Amphibia; order Anura; family Ranidae; genus Lithobates; species Lithobates sylvaticus. The sequence continues at coordinate 38,559,275 of CM053038.1, forward strand.
AGTGCCCAATGCAGCCTCACCTTTGCCCAATGCAGCCTCACCTGTGCCCAATGCAGTGTGGCCTGCCCATGCCCAATACAGCCTCACCCGTGCCCAATGCAGCCTCACCCATGCCCAATGCAGGGTGGCCTGTGCCCAATGCAGTGTGGCCTGTGCCCAATGCAGCCTCCCCTGCCTGTGCCCAATGCAGCATGTTCAGTGCCCAATGCAGCCTCACCTGTGCCCAATGCAGCATGTTCAGTGCCCAATGCAGCCTCACCTGTGCCCAATGCGCCTCACCCGTGCCCAATGCAGCCTCACCCGTGCCCAATGCAGCCTCACCTGCCTGCGCCCAATGCAGCCTCACCTGCCTGCGCCCAATTCAGCCTCACCTGCCTGCGCCCAATTCAGCCTCACCTGCCTGCGCCCAATTCAGCCTCACCTGCCTGTGCCCAATGCAGCATGTTCAGTGCCCAATGCAGCCTCACCTTTGCCCAATGCAGCGTGGCCTGCCCAATGCAGCCTGACCCATGCCCAATGCAGCCTGACCCGTGCCCAATGCAGCCTCACCTTTGCCCAATGCAGCCTGACCCGTGCCCATGCCCAATGCAGCCTGACCCGTGCCCAATGCAGCCTCCCCCGTGCCAATGCAGCCTCCCCGTGCCCAATGCAGCCTCCCCCGTGCACAATGCAGCCCCCCCGTGCCCAATGCAGCCTCCCCCGTGCCCAATGCAGCCTCCCCCGTGCCCAATGCAGCCTCACCTGTGCAGTGGAAGAGGTGAGCCAGACTGCAGCAGCCCTCAAATCAATGGCTATTGGCGAGCGTGGGGCTGTCTCAGAGTGGGGGGGGGGGGGAGCACCGCCCGCACGGTCCCCCAGCCATGGGAAGTGAGGAGAGGAAGAGGCGCGCTGTCACAGAGAGCAGAGAGCTGTTACAGCTTTCATTTGAATGTCCTGTGTTCCCGGGGCTCACCGTCACATAGCCCCACCTCTTGGCCCGGCGCCTTTGATGACGTCACATGTCCCGCATTGGACCGGCGTTCTGTCTATCAAAAGCGTCGGGCCAAGAGGTGGGGCTATGTGACGGTGAGCCCCAGGAACTCACAGGGCATTCAAATAAAAGCTATAACACAGCGCTCTGCTTGGACAGCGCGCCTCTTCCTCTCCTCACTTCCCCTGGCTGGAGGACCGTGCGGGCAGTGCTCGTCCCCCCCCCCGGGCCCCCGGCGGCAGTATGCATTGCTCCTCCTCCCCAGGGGCCCCATAGCGGCCACGTGTGTCGCTATGGCGGTAGTTCCGCCACTGTATCTGACATTTCTCCTTCTTTTATTATTTCTGCTGATCACTGAGAATATCCGGATCTCTTCTCACCACTATGACATCATCAGGAGGAGGTCCCGATGATTATCTGTGGAGACGACACAACGAGGATCTCCAGGAAAAGGAAATATTACACAGGACCAGCCAGATATAAAGTGTGATCACTGGAGGAGAGGAGACTGAGGCCGTGTGTCCTACCGCCTGCAGCAGACTGATAACATCATCTCATCATTATAAACAATGTTACTTTGTATCTCTCTATCTCCTCTCTGATCAATGTTTATAAACAATGTTACTTTGTATCTCTCTATCTCCCGTCTGATCAATGTTTATAAACAATGTTACTTTGTATCTCTCTATCTCCCGTCTGATCAATGTTTATAAACAATGTTATTTTGTATCTCTCTATCTCCTGTCTGATCAATGTTTATAAACAATGTTACTTTGTATCTCTCCATCTCCTGTCTGATCAATGTTTATAAACAATGTTACTTTGTATCTCTCTATCTCCTCTCTGATCAATGTTTATAAACAATGTTACTTTGTATCTCTCTATCTCCCATCTGATCAATGCTTATAAACAATGTTACTTTGTATCTCTCTATCTCCCGTCTGATCAATGTTTATAAACAATGTTACTTTGTAAGGTGTCACATGGGTAAAGCGGCTGCATAGTATTGGTTGTTGCTGATTGAACCCGAGGAGGAGGCGGGACTATTCCAGAACCATGTGAGTATTTTTATGTTTCCCTTTATATGATGATCGATATACATTGTGGACTCCTGATAGATATATTTGTACTCATTACTTACCTGAATTTCCTGCCTCCCCCATGTGACGGCTTCCCCTCTGACCTCTCACACTCCATACAGATCTTTCCCTTTCCAGTGATCGATGACGCCGCTAAGCGTGCGAATTGTCGATTGAATCCGGACGTTGGGAGCAGCCGATCCGCACAGGAGGGGAATTCCACTTTATTTATCACATTTCCCTGAATTCTTCTACTGCAGATTTCTCTCTCTTTTTTTCTCTTACAAACAATGAAGTCCTATTTATCCAGCCTGAGACGATCGGCCCGTCATATACGATCGCAGAGCGCCTTCTCCCATATTCTGATTATTTCACCATTTGTGACATTAATTATCCTCCAATCACATTTTACTTCGTGTTCCGGGTTTTCATTACAGACCTTCATTTCATACTTTATGCTCCCCGGAGTGATCGACTCACCGAAACCTCCAGCAGAGACACCGAATCTCTCAACAGTAAGGCCCCTTTCACACTGGGGCTTTTTTCATGCGGTGCAGCGCTAAAAATAGCGCCTGTTCACCGCATGAAAAAAATCCGGCCCCTTTAACTCCAGTGTGAAAGCCGGCGGGCTCTCACACTGGAGCGGTGCGCTAGCAGGATGACAAAAAAAGTCCTGCTAGCAGCATCTTTGGAGCGTTATAGGAGCCGTGTGTTCACCGCTCCTTCCCATTGAATAGAATGGGAGACCGCGGTAAAACCGCGGCAATACCGCGGTTACCGCGGCAATACCGCGGCTACGGCAGCGCTCTGCGGGGGGTGTTTAACCCTTTTTATGCCGCTCGCGGGGGGTAAAACCGCACCACGAGCGGCCGAAAACCGCGGTGAAAACGACGGTAAAGCAGCGCTAAATATAGCGCTGCTTTACCGTCACCGTGGCTCACCGCCCCAGTGTGAAAGGGGCCTAATGCAACAAACACCCAGCTATGAAATATATATATATATATACACCATATTACCAAAAGTATTGGGACGCCTGCCTTTATATACACATGACCTTTAACCACTTCCCATCCAGGCCAATTCTGACATTTCTCTCCTACATGTAAAATTCATAATTTTTTTGCTCGAAAATTCCATAGAACCCCCAAACATTATATATGTTTTTTTAGCAAAGACCCTAGAGAATACAATGGCGGTCGTTGCAATTTTTTATCTCGCACGGTATTTGCGCAGCAATTTTACGAACACGTTTTTTTCAGAAAAAAAAACAATTTCCTGCTTAAAAAAAAAAGAAACACAGTAAAGTTAGCCCAATTTTTTTTGCATAATGTGAAAGATGAAGATACGCCGAGTAAATAGACACCCAACATGTCACGCTTCAAAATTGCACGCGCTCGTGGAATGGCGCCAAACTTTGGTATTTAAAAATCCCCATAGGCGACGCTTTAACATTTTTTACTGGTTACATGTTTTGAGTTGCAGAGGAGTTCTAGGGCTAGAATTATTGCTCTCGCTCCAACGTTCGCGGCGATACCTCACACGTGTGGTTTGAACACCGTTTTCATATGTGGGCGGGGCTTACGTATGCGTTCGCTTCTGCGTACGAGCTCACGGGGACAAGGGCGCTTTAAAAAAAAAAAAAATTTTTTATTATTGTTAATTTGACTATTATTTTTTGAGTTTGACAGTTTAAAAGAAAAATAAATAAATTGATTACTTTTATTCCTATTACAAGGAATGTAAACATCCCATGTAATAGGAATATGACACGATCGGACTTATTAACAGTGAGATATGGGGGGTCAATAAGATCCGACATCTCACCTCTAGGCTGGGAAGCCTAAAATCAAAAAAAAAAAAAAAAAGCGGAGGCGGCGCCGTTATTCGAATGCAGAGGCCGGGCGTGACGTCATAACATCGCGCCCGGCCTCCGAACGATCATAGAGACTCCGGCGACCATCTGGTCCTCCGGAAATCTCTATGGTCATCATCCGGGGGCCGGCGGATCCTGTGTCCGACTCACCGATGGAAGATGGAGTCGGTAGAAGCGGGGGGCGTCCCCTCCCACCGCCCGTAAGAACGATCAAGCGGTGGAACAGCCGCTATGATTGTTCTTATGGTGTAGGGAATCGCCGGCTGAAAACGGCAATATCTGAATGATGTCTGTAGCTACACCCATCATTCAGATATACCCCTGAGAACAAAAAGACGTCATATGACGGCCTCCGGTCGGGAAGTGGTTAATGACCTCCCACTCTAAGCCCCCGTACACACGATCGGAAATTCTGACCACAAAATCCGTCAGATTTTTTCTGACGGATTTAGTCTGACACTGGTGTTGCATACACACGGTCGGACAATGTTGTCGGAAAATCCGATCATTCTGAACGTGGTGACGTTCGTTGCGTACGACGGGACTACGTAGAGGCTAGTAGCCAATAGCTTTGGTCTTGTAATGTGATCTGAGCATGCGTGGCACTTTGTCCGTCGGAATTCGCTACACACGATCGGAAAAAGTCCGATCGGATTTTGTTGTCGGAAAATTTGAGAGCAGGATCTCAAATTATTTCCGTCAGAAATTCAGACGAAGAAAGTCCGATGGCGCCCACATACGGTCGGATTTTCCGACAACATGGTTCGATCGGACATTTTCCGTCAGAATTTCCGACCGTGTGTATGGGGGGCATTAGTCCGGAGGGTTCAATATTGAGTTGGCCCTTTTGCAGCTATAACAGCTTCACCTCTTCTGGGAAGGCCGTCCACAAGGTTTAGGAGGGTGTCTATGGGAATGTCTGACTCATTCTTCCAGAAGAGCATTTGTGAGGTCAGGCGCTGATGTTGGATGAGAAGGCCTGGCTCACAGTCTCCACATTTTACTTCTGTTTGTTTTTTGTAAATTGATAAAAATAATAATTAAGATATATTTTAGAAAGCATTCTTACTTTTACAGCATTTCTTCATACCCGCCTAAATCTTTTGCACAGCACGGCGTGTGAAATCGATTGCGTTGTGGGCGGAGCTGGAGACGTTGATGTGGATGGAAGTCTCTTTTTCTCGGGTTTCCTGGGTGGGAGAAGAAGAAGTCTCTCCCTTCATGGATTTCATGTAATCTCCTCCTTGTAGTCGTCTCACCTTCGCCTGTCTACAAGTCATTAATACTTCCTCTTTGTTGTGTAAACGCCGCATTGCGCTCATTAATCCCGATCCTAACGACTGAGCGCCGTGTGCGTCCACAGTTGTGGTTTGCATGTGTGGTCTCTTCTGTGCTGCGTCTGCCGCGGGCACCTTATCACCCCTCCAAACTGCTGAGGAACTACAGATCCCAGCATGCGCCCAATCCGTGATTCCAAAGCTTGGTCCAACTAAACACGATCCCCGAGCAACAAAAGAAAAAGGTGTGCAAAGTCTAATGCCGCGTACACACAGTCGGATATTCTGATGCCGCGTACACACGGTCGGATATTCTGATGCCGCGTACACACGGTCGGATATTCTGATGCCGCGTACACACGGTCGGATATTCTGATGCCGCGTACACACGGTCGGATATTCTGATGCCGCGTACACACGGTCGGATATTCTGATGCCGCGTACACACGGTCGGAATTCTCCTCGGAAAAAGCGGAATTTCGCTCAGACTGTCTTGCCTCCACACGGTCACACCAAATTCCGACTGTCAGTATCACCGCGACATAAAACACGTTCGACGGCACTATAAAAGGGAAGTTTATTGTTTCCGAGCATGCGTCTGAATTTTGCGTGTCGCAATTGCATACAGACGATCGAAAAATCCGATAGAAAGGTTTTCCGTTGGAAAAAAAAATTAAGAACAGGTTCTCAATCCAAAGTCCGTCGGAAATGCCGTCAGAAAAAGACCGATGGGCGTACACGCGGTCGGAAAATCCGATGAAAAACTCCCATCGGACTGTTACCATCGGAAATTCCCACCGTGTGTACGCCGCATTACAGAAAAGCCTGTCCCCGGCCAGCAACGGCAGAGAAGGACCCTTTGCTGTCTGTGTGGAAGCAGTGGTCTCCCTGCACAGGTCCAGCATGCTCCCTGCTGTGTCAGACCTACAGCTCTGCAGCTAGCGAAGGGAGCGTATTAGACCTTTGCAAAGAGACCACTGCTTCCTCACGGAAAGCAATTTTCTTTATTTCTTTGCAGCAAAGTTGGCAGGGGACGGGCTTTTCTACTCACGCTTTTGCTGCTTTCTAAATAAAACAAGTCCTGGCAGCGCAGCGCCGCAGTGTGAGAGCACTCAGGCTTTCACATTCGGGCGGCAGGAGAAGAGTTTTTCAGGCGCTATTTTTAGGGGTCTATTAAAAGGAGAGGATTGAAAGTGAGAAAAGCAAGGGAGGAGGGGGGGAAGGGGGGGAGGGGGATAAGGACGAGGGGGAGGGGAAGGGAGGGGACGAATCCTTTCAATCCTCCCTTTTTTGGTTTATATTTCCTCGTCACCCTTTGGTTCCCCACCACTTTGCCACACTAATGTGTGGCAAACGTGTCTTTATTGGTCCCCGTTGTGTCCTGGGAACTGTGTGTTTCCCAAGACACAACGGGCCAGCTTCGGATATGGGCGGGCCAGCTTCGGATATGGGCGGGCCAGCTTCGGATAGGGGCGGGCCAGCTTTGGATATGGGCGGGCCAGCTTCGGATAGGGGCGGGCCAGCTTTGGATATGGGCGGGCCAGCTTCGGATATGGGCGGGCCAGCTTTGGATATGGGCGGGCCAGCTTTGGATATGGGCGGGGCAGCTTCGGCTAGCTCGTCCCGGAAGTGGGTGCAGATACCTGTATTATACAGGTATCTGCACCCCCCTCCCCCCTGAAAGGTGCCAATTGTGGCACCGGAGGGGGGGGGGGAATCCGATAAGCAGAAGTTCCACTTTAGGGTGGAGCTCCACTTTAAGTTTGTTATCATTCCTAAATACCAGAGCCTGTCCGGCATAATCCCCCGCATTCGCCACGGCGGGGGGGGGGGGGGGGGGGGGGGGGGGGGATTGATGGGTCCCTTGATCTACTGCTTCTGCATGTGTGGGTGAGCCGGTCTCCTTATTTACAATCAAGTGTAAACATATTGTTATCATATTATACTTTATGCTTTGTTTTTGTTTTATTGTATATAAACCTGCTATCTACTTTATAGACCGCCCTCCTGAAGAAGCGGTTTACGCTGCGAAACCGGTAGAGGAATTTCTTCACACCCCTCCGCAACTCAAATCTTACGTTTAGTTGCGGTGTATTTGATTTTAACCAATTGATTGTATATGTGTATATATATTTTTTGTTGTCATTACATTTTTGTATATTTTTCTATTACTTATGATTTGTGATTTACTACCGAGTAACGAGATAGTCCTCCATACACCCCAAACTAATCCCGCCGGTCTGGACACTTAGGGTACGGCATTAGCGTCTGTCTCAGTGATCCTAGAACCTTGTTGGGACTGTGGTGCTCAGATGTCGTGTAGTTCTACTTTAAATTGGAGCGATTGTTTGAATCCCTGGATGTAGATATGAGAGGATTGTGGATTGATCGTATTGGAGTGGTCCATCCATCGTGTCCCTCAATGTCTGATCAGATATTTATTGTCTGTGAGTCATTCCTGGTATCAGGAGGGCACCAACCACAGTCATACGTGTGGGAAGTGTGTTGAGTCACCTCGCTGCCTGGAAACCTAATTACTACATATAGAGGCTACTCAGAAGATGAGATAATCAATGCTTGGGTGATTGGAGCAGGAAATGATCAGGATCAATAAATGACTGTATGTCTCTGAGAACCCTCTGCAGACACCCCCGGATGACTATAACGGGTTTTCCTGAAAGATCTTTCTGGTTCCCCTGATAGGAGGCCAGGGCTGAGATGACCATCCATGAAAGGTTCATCCATGATCATAGAGACATCTCTCATCAGATTTTCTTGAAGGTTGAACTTTGGACTGCCATCATGCCTAGGCTAAGGGTGATGTCTCATTTGGCCCCTTTAGACTTGTAATCTTGATGTCATTAGACAACTTTTTTCTATATTTATGGCCAGGAGTAGGGATGAGAGGATTCCGCTTCCCCTAAAGAGTTCTCATAAACAGTCCTTGCAGTAGAAGACCAAATACTTATCTCTCGGGAGGGGGGTGGAAAGTCTGAGCTCTCAGTGTTCAGTGATGCCACCTTTGGTAAAGTCTTCAGCATGGTGGATTGTGGTTCCTTCTACCGGTCCCTATGTCCCTACAAAGCACAATAGTAATGTAGGGGCCGGCAGGAGGAACCATTGATATTACTATAGTTTGTATAAACTGGTTTCTTTCCTGGGTCCTCTGTGTGATAGACTCACCGGGACAGAGGCTACCCTCTTGCCTACTGACTATGGGCCCTGGCATTTGAGGGAGCTGCAAACATTTAGGAAGATGTTCTGTTATGTAATGCAAAAGGACATTATTAAGGAGGCCATGATGGTCTCTGCCAGTGTGGGACTCATAGCTGATGTCCTCAGCAAGCCACCTGTCAGGGGCCCCTGCCATAATGTGTTTATTGGAAGTAGGTCTAGTGTCCCACCTAATGCCGCGTACACACGAGCGGATTTTTTGACAGCAAAGGTCTGACGGAACGAATCCATCGGACAATTCGATCGTGTGTGGGCCCTAAAGGGGTAGGAACGGGGGGGGGGGGATAAGGTTGCTGTAATAATGTACATCCCACAATTTCAGTCTATGGAACATCAGGGAACTTAACGTTGGCGGTAATTAAAACATTTTTTATGGTGGGTACCTGACAAAGGTGGAGTAGGGGTCATGCACACCGTTGGTGACCCAGAGTGTAACGGAACACTTTTCCCACACTCCACTTGAGTACTCCCGTCAGTATATCGCTTCCTAAGCTCTGGAACACGAGACCAGTGGATCTAGCTAAGTTACCCCAAGAACCAGGCAGTACCAGTTTTGGAGTAAACCAGAACAAGAACTCTTTATTTGAAGAAGTATACAGGCTTTTATACACTTGAGAAGGACATTCCCCCCCTCTGGATCATATTACCCTAACAATACAAACTGCACACAGGAATATAATTACAACAGCAGACATATACTATAAACATGATGTTAATTAACCCCCTGGATGACTCAGAGGTATGACCTTCCAGATCAGACTTGCCGTCTCCTACCTCACAAACTACAATACTCATCATCATAAATTTAAACACAGAACACCTTCACACAATAGCAGAGTTAACTAGCACAAACAACAATTTTTCCGACGGAACTCCGCCGGACCCAGTTCCTATCGAGAAATCCGCTCGTCTGTGTGCTAGTCCGACGGACAAACAACGATGCAAGGGCAGCTATTGGTTACTGGCTACGAAGTTCTTTATTCTAGTCCGGTCGTACGTCATCACGTTCGAATACATCGGACTTTAGTGTGATTGTGTGTGGCCAAGTCCGTTCATTCGGAAAGTCCATCGGAGCTCTGCCGAAAGTCTGCCGAAAGTCCGTCGGAAAGACCGGTCTTGTGTACACGGCATTCAAGTCTTTCACCCATTGTTGTTTGTGCTAGGGGGTGTTTAAGGTGCCACGGGGGGGGGGTTGTTTGCCGCCCGCCCAAACCAAAAACCACCAGCCGCCACTGGTCTCCTTTACACATCACAGTACCCCCTTTACACATCATAGTGCCCCCTTTAAACATAATAATAATAATCAAGGTGACCTCAAAACATAGACATAGGAACTATAGGTTACTTCCAAGAGCAAACTATGGTTACTTTAGCAGCTAACAACATGAAAAAATCAACCTTTGCGTAGTGAGCGACGTGGTCTCCACTGGTTCATTCAGTAAAGCAATACGAGGCTGTTGGGGAACTTGTAACGCGGAAACCTTTCTTATCAGGGCAAAGACCTTATTCCAGAAGCCCCGTAGATTAGGACCCTCCCAACAAAGGTGATACATGGTACAATAAGAATGACATCCTGGAAAAACAGAAAGGCGAGGAGGTTGGGTACATCTTCGAAAGATGAGGGGTTAACCATTTACCATCTCGTCGTAACCGTAACCTTTACGTTGGTTTCCACCAGCAAGAGATTCAATAAAAAGCTTTTATGCCAAGTGGAAACAGAAAGCGCCAATGGTCCAAGTCTTTCTCAGAAGCTAAATCCGAGTCCCATGCCTGCATATAAGACAGACAGTTTGTCAGGGGTGTCAGGCAACAGCCTACAAACAGCCTGCATGCACCATCTTTCATAGGGGGTGACTTTGGGGTCCCTAGTGACCGACGAGCCCATAGAGTGCAAAAAGTGGGAAATTTGGTCAAATCAGAGGGTCTCTGAGATGGGTATTTTAAATTTTGAGCGACAATGCAACCATGTGAAGGGGCCCTGAGGGGTCAAAAAGTGGCCAATCTGGTAGAGACCTTTGTTTAGCCACCAATGGAAGGCCTCTGAATCCTGGGCTGGGGGAGCGGCAGAGTTTTAAAGTGGTAGTAAAGTCCCCATGGTTTACTACAGGTGAGCCTAAAATAAAGCTACCTGTAGGTGAACCGTTTAGGAGATATTTACTATAGCAGCAGCCGGTGACATCACTGGCGTATGCACGCTGCGCTCTCAGTGGATGGCTTACCGTCCATTGAGAGAGCCGTGCTGCGGCCATGGCTCCTGCGCGCATGCACAGGAGTGACGTCATCGCAGCTCAGCCAGTCAAACAGCCGAAGCCCGCCAACCCGGAAGGAAGACCGGGTGAAGATGGAGCCATGACAGCACACCGCTGGAGGGTTTTATTCTAAGGTAAGCCTTATATAATGTGTTAGTATGCAATGAACTTACACATTATGCTATTATCCTGCAGGGGCCCAATTTTGGGGATTTTTTCAGGTTGTGCAGCAGAACAGCAGCACTGACATTTTATTTGCCTACCCCACAAAAATGGGAAAAAAATCCCCGCCCCCCTTCTGCTCTCACCTTCTGGGCCCCTCTGTTGACCTGATGGGGCTCAGGGAAATGTAATTTAAGCCCTGGTAAGCAAATAGGAGTGGGAGTAAGGTCTAATGAAATCCAATTATTCATTTAGACAGAAATTAACAATAAAGCTGCCCTGGACCCCCCCCTGTTTGGATGATGAGACCTGGGCCCAGTACTACAGGGCCAGTTGTACTGCCTTATCAGCGGCCCTGAATGGATAGAAGGGCGAGATAAGGTTAGGGTTGCTCCGCACCTGATCCCAGCCAGCCAGAGAGTTGGACAAAGTAGGGCCCAAAATAGGAACCCGTCTCCTTGGAGGTTGCCATTTAGGTGTATTTTTTTTTTTTATTTGATTTCTTTTCTCTTAAAAATTTTTAAAAATTATTGGAAAAGAAAAAATATATTTCTTGTGCTGTTGGCAGCAACATAAATACTGGGAGGCAAAAGTTGTCCACCCAAAACCTTTTATTTTACATTTTGGATTGAGTATGGAAAGGATATTTGTTCCCTCACTTCCTCCACTGGTGACAACATTGTCAATGGAGCAGTAAATAGATTTAATATTTGATTGGAGACATTTAAAGACCTTTTCAGAAATGAGAAACTCTCTTTAATGTTCCCGGAGAAGACGCCTTGAACTCCCAGCTGTACGGTCAGTAAGAAGTAGATTGCATGTTCTTAAACCTGCGTGACCTCCAAATCGCATCAAACACTTGGCGGGATTTAATTGCTTCCACTCGTAATAATGAGATGCCCCCATCGGCTGACCTGACACGGCAGAGGGGATAAAGTGGCTATGCGATATCACGACACTAATCATGGGTTGGCCGGTTGGAGATGTTCTACAGAAGATGACATTTAGAATGGAATGGTTGGACGGGTCTCCGTAGAATTGGGTTGGGAGTGAATAATCCACCATCAATGGCCCCCCGACTAATCGGATTCAGAGTAATAAATGGGAAAATATTTTTATTGTATTTTTTATAAATCTTTTTATTAAATTTATTAATTACAAACAAAACATACAAAGACACGACAAACCATCATACACTTTGATCAAAAAATAAATAAAAAATAAATATAATAAAGTAAGTATTTTTAAGAACACGTTACTTTTCTCCACTTTTTAAAACAAATCTCCTCAGTACTGCAAAGCAACGTGGTGCTAAGTGGCTGCATTTCCTTGTTTATGTGGCCAGTGAAACTGTCCCGGCTTTTACCACCCCTCCCCTCTGCCGGTGTGATCAAACAGGTGGTGAGGAGGCGACATATCGCTGCCTGACATTGTTCTGGACTGGCTTCATGATGGTGACAACAGCAAAACTCAGCAATGAGCATCGGCCTGGCCACTTATTATCTCCACTGGAAGCATCAATGACAGGGAGAGTGAGTTGTCACCTTATAACAGGTGTCTGAACAAAGACCTCCATGGTGGGATCACCAGGGATTGTTTTAGAAAGTTTTAGATTTAAAATGATTGAAAATGAATGAACATTCAAAGGATTATACAAGGATTTGGGGAATGGGTTTAGGTCTAATTAATGGTGCACTCCAGCCAAAACTAAACCTGGAGATCCATGCAAGGAGGACATTGTACAATTTGTAATTTCAAGATATTCAAATACAAAAGTAGAGAATGGTTAAAATCCAGATTTTTTTATTTTTTTCTTCTTTCTCAACCTAATCCCTCCTCCATCCTCTGGCCAACAAATGAGGAAATGAGAGAGGATTCCCTGTCTAAGGATGGGCCCGGTGCTCGATGCGAACCCACGTTCGCATCGAGCACCGGGCGTTCGCTCGCTCGGCGAGCCCAGAACTATTTTGGCCGCTCGCATCACGTTCGTGTGATGCGAGCGGCCCCGCAATGCATTGCGGCCGGCGCGGCCGACGCAGTGCATTGCTGGCTGATGATTGGCCAAGCATGCACTGTGACCCCGCATGCTTGGCCAATCACAGCCCCGGAAACTCGAAGAGCCATAATTGGCTACAGGCAGGACGCCTGTAGCCAATTACAGCTCAGGGGCTGTAGTACACGCCCCCCCCTATAAAACGCCGCCACGCCGTCTGCGCCGGTCACATGCTGTTCCGGCGCAGATTGAGCAGGCTGTTCCTGTGACACTCTGCTGCATTTAGATAGATAGAGAGAGAGATTCACTTGCAGAGATTGAGTTAGATAGATTCAGTTACAAAGATTGATTGACAAAGAGGGGCTTGTAGTGTGCTCGTGGCAGGCAGGCAGAGCTCCTATATTTTGTTACCAGAAGCACCTATAGGACTTGTAGTGTGTTCGTGGCAGGCAGGCAGAGCTCCTATATTTTGTTACCAGAAGCACCTATAGGACTTGTAGTGTGTTAGTGGCAGGCAGGCAGAGCTCCTATATTTTGTTACCAGAAGCACCTATAGGACTTGTAGTGTGTTAGTGACAGGCAGGCAGAGCTCCTATATTTTGTTACCAGAAGCACCTATAGGACTTGTAGTGTGTTAGTGGCAGGCAGGCAGAGCTCCTATATTTTGTTACCAGAAGCACCTATAGGACTTGTAGTGTGTTCGTGGCAGGCAGGCAGAGCTCCTATATTTTGTTCCCAGAAGCACCTATAGGACTTGAAGTGTGTTAGTCCCATCACACACACAGAGCTATATTTTTTCTTCCCAGAAGCACCTATAGGACTTGAAGTGTGTTAGTCCCATTACACACACAGAGCTATATTTTCTTCCCAGAAGCACCTATAGGACTTGAAGTGTGTTAGTCCCATTACACACACAGAGCTATATTTTCTTCCCAGAAGCACCTATAGGACTTGAAGTGTGTTAGTCCCATTACACACAAAGAGCTATACTTTGTTCCCAGAAGCACCTATAGGACTTGAAGTGTGTTAGTCCCATTACACACACAGAGCTATATTTTCTTCCCAGAAGCACCTATAGGACTTGTAGTGTGTTCGTGGCAGGCAGGCAGAGCTCCTATATTTTGTTCCCAGAAGCACTTATAGGACTTGAAGTGTGTTAGTCCCATTACACACACAGAGCTATATTTTCTTCCCAGAAGCACCTATAGGACTTGTAGTGTGTTAGTGGCAGGCAGGCAGAGCTCCTATATTTTGTTACCAGAAGCACCTATAGGACTTGTAGTGTGTTCGTGGCAGGCAGGCAGAGCTCCTATATTTTGTTCCCAGAGGCACCTATAGGACTTGAAGTGTGTTAGTCCCATTACACACACAGAGCTATATTTTCTTCCCAGAAGCACCTATAGGACTTGAAGTGTGTTAGTCCCATTACACACACAGAGCAATATTTTCTTCCCAGAAGCACCTATAGGACTTGAAGTGTGTTAGTCCCATCACACAGAGCTCCTCTATTTTCTTTGCAGAAGCACCCATAGGACTTCTAGTGTGTTAGTGGCATCACACAGAGCTCCTATATATTCTTCTCAGCAGCACCCACAGGACTTCTAGTGTGTTAGTGGCATCACACAGAGCTCCTCTATTTTCTTTGCAGAAGCACCCACAGGACTTCTAGTGTGTTAGTGGCATCACACAGAGCTCCTCTATTTTCTTTGCAGAAGCACCCATAGGACTTCTAGTGTGTTAGTGGCATCACACAGAGCTCCTATATATTCTTCTCAGCAGCACCCACAGGACTTCTAGTGTGTTAGTGGCATCACACAGAGCTCCTCTATTTTCTTTGCAGAAGCACCCACAGGACTTCTAGTGTGTTAGTGGCATCACACAGAGCTCCTCTATTTTCTTTGCAGAAGCACCCATAGGACTTCTAGTGTGTTAGTGGCATCACACAGAGCTCCTATATATTCTTCTCAGCAGCACCCACAGGACTTCTAGTGTGTTAGTGGCATCACACAGAGCTCCTCTATTTTCTTTGCAGAAGCACCCACAGGACTTCTAGTGTGTTAGTGGCATCACACAGAGCTCCTCTATTTTCTTTGCAGAAGCACCCATAGGACTTCTAGTGTGTTAGTGGCATCACACAGAGCTCCTATATATTCTTCTCAGCAGCACCCACAGGACTTCTAGTGTGTTAGTGGCATCACACAGAGCTCCTCTATTTTCTTTGCAGAAGCACCCACAGGACTTCTAGTGTGTTAGTGGCATCACACAGAGCTCCTCTATTTTCTTTGCAGAAGCACCCATAGGACTTCTAGTGTGTTAGTGGCATCACACAGAGCTCCTATATATTCTTCTCAGCAGCACCCATAGGACTTCTAGTGTGTTAGTGGCATCACACAGAGCTCCTATATTTTCTTTGCAGAAGCACCCATAGGACTTCTAGTGTGTTAGTGGCATCACACAGAGCTCCTATATTTTCTTCTCAGCAGCACCCACAGGACTTCTAGTGTGTTAGTGGCATCACACAGAGCTCCTATATTTTCTTTGCAGAAGCACCTATAGGACTTCTAGTGTGTTAGTGGCATCACACAGAGCTCCTATATTTTCTTCTCAGCAGCACCCACAGGACTACCGACTACAATGGCTGGAAGACCGCCAAGGGGAGGCAGAGCGTGCAGAGCCAAGAACACAGGGCAGACAGTCTCTGTTTCTAGTGGACGTGGCCGTGGACGTGGACGTGGTCGTGCATCGTCATCAGCACGTGGCCATGGGACACGCGCGTCTTTGTTTTCGGCAGCTGGACATGTGGAGCCGCATCATGCTGAAGGCTTGGTAGAATGGATGACCAAGCCCTCCTCATCCTCCTCATCCTCTCTCACCCAGGCTCAGGGTACTGACAGAGCATCATCAGCCACCCCTTCCCTAGACCCACCATGTCCTCCTGAGGAGTCCCCCGAACTCTTTGAGCACAGTGTTGGGTACATGCTCCAGGAGGATGCCCAACGATTCGAAGGCTCGGATGACGATACCCAGCTTGAGGAATCTGGCAGTACAGTTCCACCAGCTGCAGCTTACTGCCAGGTTTGCTCTAGTGGTGAAGAGGGAGGGGATGATGAGGTCACTGACTCCACGTGGGTGCCTCAAGGGAGAGAGGATGAGGAGGAGGACGAGGAGGAGGAGGATGCGGCGTCACATGTCCAACGAGGCAGGATGCCCCCTGGAGGCCAGGTAGAGGCCAGCACAGCAACTGTACAACACCGCAGAGCTCCGCCTGTGCAGGGCGCTGCCTCTGCACGTTATCAGAAAAGTTCTTTGGTGTGGGCCTTTTTTGAGACGAGTGCAGCAGATCGCACCACTGCTATTTGCAATATTTGTCTCAAGCGTATCTCGCGTGGCCAAAACATCAGCCGCTTGGGCACGACAAGCATGACCAGACATATGGCGACCTGCCATGCAGCTCGTTGGCAGGCACACATAAAAGACCCACACCAAAGAACTAAGCGGACCTCTCCTTGCTCCTCCTCAGCTGGGATCTCCATCCCCACTACACCTTCAGTCCTCTCTGAAAGCTGCTCTGAGAGGACTGAAGGTGTAGAATTCGGTGTGTCACAACCAAGTACTTGCAGTACACCGACGTCCGAATGCAGCAGGCAAATTTCCCTGCCCCAGCTGCTGGACCGTAGAAAGAAGTACACTCCCAGCCATCCACATGCCCAGCGGTTGAATGCTAGCCTTGCTAAATTGCTAGCACTTCAACTGCTGCCTTTTCAGTTGGTAGACTCGGCCCCCTTCCGTGAGTTTGTTCAATGTGCGGTTCCTCAGTGGCAGGTTCCCAAACGCCACTTTTTCTCGCGGAAGGCGATTCCGTCTCTCTACCGGCATGTGGAGGGCAATGTCCATGCCTCGCTGGACAGGGCGGTCAGCGGTAAGGTGCATATTACCGCTGACTCATGGTCCAGCAGGCATGGACAGGGACGGTACCTTTCTTTCACGGCCCATTGGGTCACTCTATTGGCAGCTGGGAGGGATGCAGGACAAGGTGCAGTAGTGTTGGAGGTTGTTCCGCCACCACGCCTCCAAAACGCGACTACTGCTACTGGTTGTGACACACCTCTCTCCTCCACCCCCTCCTCTTCTTCTTCCTCCAGTGCTCTGTCCTTGGAACCAGCGGTGCTCCGTAGGCGTACAAGGGGCTACGCAAGTACGCAGGCAAAAAGATGCCATGCCGTGCTTGCGCTGGTGTGTTTGGGGGACAGGAGCCACACTGGGCCAGAGGTTCTGGCAGCTCTGCAGGGGCAGGCCGAGAGGTGGTTGACGCCACGTCAGCTTAAGCCAGGAATGGTCGTTTCTGACAATGGCACCAACCTCCTCTCCGCCCTGCGACAGGGGCAGCTCACCCATGTGCCCTGCATGGCTCACGTCCTCAACCTGGTGGTGCAGCGGTTCTTGGGCAGGTTCCCAGGCTTACAGGATGTCCTGAGGCAGGCCAGGAAAGTCTGTGTGCATTTCCGCCGATCTTATAATGCCAGTGCTCGGCTGACTGAGCTGCAAAAGGAGCTGAACCTGCCCAAGAACCGCCTAATATCTGACATGCCCACCAGGTGGAACTCAACGTTGGCCATGCTGCAGCGACTGCACACGCAGCAGAGGGCCATCAATGAGTACCTTTGCGACTACGGCACCAGGACAGGGTCAGGGGAGCTTGGGTTTTTTTCCCCACGTCAGTGGAGCATGATCAGGGATGCATGCACTGTCCTCTCACCATTTGAGGAGGCCACGAGGATGGTGAGCAGTGACAGTGCATGCATCAGTGACACTGTCCCTCTTGTCCACCTGTTGGAGCATACGCTGCGTGGGATAATGGACAGGGCACTTGAGGCAGAACAGAGGCAGGAAGAGGAGGACTTCCTTGCCTCTCAAGGCCCCCTTTATCCGGACAGTGTTCCTTCTGTCCCACCCATCACACAGGAAGAGGATGAGGAGGAGGAGGAGGAGGAGGAGGAGGAGGATTGTGTGAGCATGGAGGTGGAGCCTGGCACTCAGCATCAGCAGCAGCAGTCTTTTAGGGATGATGTACAGTCCCAACAAGCCAGTGGACTTGTACGTGGCTGGGAGGAGGTGGCTGGCGATCATGTCATCCTCAGTGACCCAGAAGACTCCGGACCGAATGCCTCAGCTAACCTACGCTGCATGGCCTCCCTGATCCTGCAAAGCCTGCGGAAGGATCCTCGTGTTCTTCGGATCAAGGAGAGGGACCATTACTGGCTGGCCACTCTCCTTGATCCGCGGTACAAGGGTAAGGTTGCGGACCTTATCTTGCCGTCGCAGAGGGAGCAGAGGATGAGACATCTCAGGGAGGCCTTGCAGAAAGGTCTGTGCAACGCGTTCCCAGAAACTGGGAGGCTACAAACTCCTGGTCCTGGGCGACGAGTTGCTGAGGCTTCGGTCAGTGGCAGAAGGAGCGGTGGGGAAGGTGGACGTCTGACCGATGCGTTCAGACAATTTTTTAGTCCGCAGCCCCAAGGTATGATCGGTTCCAGCAACCATCGCCAGCGTCTGATATACATGGTGCAGGAATACCTTGGGGCAAGGTCAGACTTGGACACCTTTCCCACCGAAAAATCCTCTGGCTTACTGGGTCCTGAGGATGGATCACTGGCCAGAGCTTGCACAGTATGCAATTGAGCTACTGGCCTGTCCTGCCTCCAGCGTTCTTTCCGAACGCACATTCAGTGCTGCTGGAGGATTTGTGACTGATCATAGGGTGCGCCTGTCCACCGCCTCGGTTGATCGACTGACATTCATCAAAATGAATCAGTCTTGGATCACCACCAGCTACCAGGCACCTGAGGCGGATATAACCGAATAATTTTTAATGTCACATCCCTTCAAGACTGCCTATGCTGATGCTGAGTGACTGTCCTCTTATGTTCACTGACTATCCTCTTCCTCCTCCTCAATGATCCATGCCACAGCACCAGTGCCTAAGGCACAATTTTTCAGCCCCTGTTTAACAGGGGCGTGTACTTACAATTTTTTAAAAAAATGCTTCGCAACACGTGTGACTGCTGTGCTCCAAGTACAGTCTCTGTGAGGGCCGTGTTGCAGTGTTGTGGCACCAGCACCAGTGCCTAAGGCACAATTTTTCAGCCCCTGTTTAACAGGGGCGTGTACTTACAATTTTTTAAAAAAATGCTTCGCAACACGTGTGACTGCTGTGCTCCAAGTACAGTCTCTGTGAGGGCCGTGTTGCAGTGTTGTGGCACCAGCACCAGTGCCTAAGGCACAATTTTTCAGCCCCTGTTTAACAGGGGCGTGTACTTACAATTTTTTAAAAAAATGCTTCGCAACACGTGTGACTGCTGTGCTCCAAGTACAGTCTCTGTGAGGGCCGTGTTGCAGTGTTGTGGCACCAGCACCAGTGCCTAAGGCACAATTTTTCAGCCCCTGTTTAACAGGGGCGTGTACTTACAATTTTTTAAAAAAATGCTTCGCAACACGTGTGACTGCTGTGCTCCAAGTACAGTCTCTGTGAGGGCCGTGTTGCAGTGTTGTGGCACCAGCACCAGTGCCTAAGGCACAATTTTTCAGCCCCTGTTTAACAGGGGCGTGTACTTACAATTTTTTAAAAAAATGCTTCGCAACACGTGTGACTGCTGTGCTCCAAGTACAGTCTCTGTGAGGGGTTGCAGTGTTGTGGCACCAGCACCAGTGCCTAAGGCACAATTTTTCAGCCCCTGTTTAACAGGGGCGGGTAATTACAAATCTTGATCTAATAGTTCACAGCAGGGCCCATTCCTGCGCCCACCAAGAGTAACTATGAGGGCCTACAGTCTTGTGGCAACACCGTCCACCACCACCGCCAAAGGCCCAATTTTTCTGCCCTGTTCATCAGGTGCTTGCAATTACAAATCTTGATCTAATAACTCACAGCAGGGCCCATTCCTGCGCCCACCAAGAGTAACTGTGAGAGCTTACAGTCTTGTGGCAAAACCGTCCACCACCACCACCACCACCACCACCAAAGGCCCAATTTTTCTGCCCTGTTCAACAGGTGCATGCAATTATAAATCTTGATCCAATAACTCACAGCAGGGCCCATTCCTGTGACCACCAGTCTCGTGGCTACACCAACATCTAATAGGGCAAATTTCTGCAGAGTATATACGGCAGGCCCCTACTTTCAAACATCCAACTTACAAACGACTCCTACTTGCAAACGGAAAGAGAAAACAGGAAGTGAGAGGAAATCTACCCCTAGGAAGGGAAATTCTATCCTGTTAGATTTATTTTGGGAAAAAAGTATCTCCTCTTTACTGATGCTTTATCACCAATCCTTGTTTCAATTAAAACCCCACTTTTCCAAAAACATTTGTCATTGGGACGGAAAGTGAGGTGACATGTTCTGAACAGATGTGCAAAGACAGCAAATGTTACAGGGGTGATAACCCCTCCCTATGTTCTCCAAAAAGCTTAAAAATAGATTTTTTGGGATGGAGCTACACTTCATAATGTACCTGTTCAGATTCTACTTAAGAACAAACCTAAAGCCGCAAGTGGTTTTAAATGGCTTCTTTTTTTCCTTTACAAATGTCATTTTGTGCAAGGACAGTTCTAAACACGGGAAACACATGCCACTTCACAGGCATACTTTAGACACCCCCCAGGTACCATATTTAAAGGAAAATTTCACTTTTTTTTTTTCACTTTATGCATCATTAAAATGACTGCTCCCGAAAAAACGTTAGTTTTTAAAAGTTCTTTTTGCATTGATATATGTCCCCTGGGGCAGGACCCGGGTCCCCAAACCTGTTTTATGACATTAACATGCATATTGGCCGTTGTAATTAGCACTTTTGATTTCGAACGTTCGCGTCCATTATAACGTATAGGGTTCGAAAATTCGCGCGAACTTTCGGTCCGTTCGAAGGTTCTGGTTCGAACCGAACCCGGGGGTGTTCGGCTCATCCCTATCCCTGTCTATGGAATTCTTATGGGAGTCGTCACAAGAAAAGGGTTCAAGGAGAATAATTCTGAGATCTCAGAATCAGGTCACCTGTGTTGAAAGTGCAACAGCATGTATTATGCACTCCCAACTGTTGATGGTGCTGTAGTGATATACGAGTGTCTGTGTGTTTATATATACTTTTATATTCTGGACAGGAAGGAAGTTTCTTTTTCTCTGTTCTTTCCTGTAATGCTGTTCTCTCTCCTGTAATGATTTTCTCTCTCCTGTAATGCTGTTCTCTCTCCTGTAATGCTGCTCTCGATCCTGTAATGCTGTTTTCTCCTATAATGCTGTTCTTTTTCCTGTAATGCTGTTCTCGCTCCTGTAATGCTGTTATTTCTTCTATAATACTGTTCTCTCTCCTGCAGTGCTGTTCTCACTTATGTAATGCTGTTTTTTCTCCTGTTATTCTGTTCTGTCGCCTGTAATACTTTTCTTTATCCTGTAATGCTATTCTCTCTCCTGTAATGCTGTTCTCCTATGCATGTAAAGCTAAATTCAATATTCCTCAAGATCTCAGTGTTTAATCTCATCATATAACCAACAACCTGTTCTGGTGACATTTGTAAGAGGAGATTTATTTTCACTTTGTAGTGATTCCTCTCACTTCCTGTGGGTGTCTCTAAAGCCCCATACACACGGTCGGAAAATCCGACCACCAAATCCATTGGATTTGGTCCGACGGATTTAGTCCGACACTGGTGTTGCATACACACGGTCGGACAAAGTTGTCAGAAAATCCGATCATTCTGAACGTGGTGACGTTTGTTGCCTACGACGGGACTACGTAGAGGCTAGTAGCCAATAGCTTTGGTCTTGTAATGTGATCTGAGCATGCGTGGCACTTTGTCCGTCGGAATTCGCTACACACGATCGGAATTGGTGTGATCGGACTTTGTTGTCGGAAAATTTTTAGAGCAGGAGATACAACTTTGTCCTTCGGACAATCCGATGGTGTGAGGGCTGCCTGTCTGCTGGCCGTCTCTTCCCACAACTTCCCGGATTCCCAGCATGCTTTGCAGCTTCTCCTCCATTTCTAAGGACTACATATCCCATGGTACCTTGCTTATTCCTGTACTAACTCTGCCTCCTGAGACTCCTCCTCTGAGAAGGCGGGCACTGTGAAATGCATGACAGCAGTGCCTCCTCACAGGGCATGGTGACTCCGTGTCCCAGAACTCCAGGAAGGCGATGTGTGGGGTCTCCTTCAGAGGATAGGGGGAGGCTGGAGATCATTGGAGGACGATGTATCCAATGAAGATCGGGGTGAACTTGACAATCCCCTCCCCCCGCACAAGATGTATGAGTATTATGTCTCAGCAAATATCCCCTCCTCCCACCCAAAAAAAATCGAGCATTAATCTGCATGCTCACCCCCAAGCATTAATCCCCCCTCCTCCCAGCACAAATCTTTGCCCCCCCCATCCCCCCAGGTCAAATCGTCTCTCTTCCCATATGCCACCAGCACAAATTCCCCCCCACCCCCAAAAAAAAAAATCCCCTCCAAGCACAAATCCTCTCTCCCCACTCCAAATCCCCCCTTCCTGTACAAATTCCCCTCCCCTCCATCTCTACTAGCACAACCCCCACCCCCCCCCTTTTTAAAAATAAATATTTCCCCTTTACCATTATATTTTTATAGCACAGACTGCCCAAATCCCCCCTCCTAGCACAAATCCTCTTCCCCCATCCCCCTCCCAATACAAATCCCCCCAAATCACCACTCCTAGCACTCCTCCCCAAAATTGCCCTCCTAGAAAAGTTCTTACCCCCTGCAACCCCCCAAATGCCCCCTCCCAACACAAATCCCCTCCCCCAATCTCCTTGTGGTGCGCCCCCCCACCTCACATGATACCACAGTGCCCAGGGCAGCCGTTCCTCCTTCCCCCCTTCTCCCGGCTCTGCACTTTACCCGTTCACTACTCCGTCCACAACCAAGAATGACCTTCATGTCGATGCGTTCGGTGCTGTACAGGATCTCGGGAGGTTTACTGCTTATCAATTTTGGACTTTTTTGTATCTTTGAGAACAACAAACACAGGAAAAGAGAAATAAAATGCAGAGACGGTTCTGGTGGTTCTGGGTGAGGGATGAACGATCGATCATCTATTCTGTATGATACCATCTCTATAATGATACATTGAATCTGAGGATGAAACGCGTCGATCCACGTGTGGGAGCTGGATGAAATAGTGATGTCCTGATAAGAACATTCGCAGTTACTGCCCCTCATCATCAATGTTGCGGCGTGCGATCCGTTCAATGAAGCTTTCTGTTTGGTATTTCTCTGAAGTCATCGTTGGGTGGAGTGATGAATCATCTACAGGCCACGTACACAGTGCATGGAAAAAGTATTCACACCCCTTAAAATTAACAACATTTTGTTACAACCAAAAACATAATTGTATTTTATTGGGATTTTATGTGATAGACCAACACAAAGTGTCACATAATTGTGAAGTGGAAGGAAAATGATACAAATAAATATGTGAAAAGTGTGGGGGGGGGGGGGCATTTGTATTCAGCCCCTTTACTCTGATAACTAAAATCTAGTGGAACCAATTGCCTTCAGAAGTCACCTAGTTAGTAAATAGAGTCCACCTGTGTGTCATTTAATCTCAGTATAAATACAGCTGTTCTGTGAAGCCCTCAGAGGTTTGTTAGAGAACCTTCGTGAACAAACAGCATCATGAAGGCCAAGGAACACACCAGACAGGTCAGGGATAACGTTGTGGAGAAGTATAAAGCAGGGTTAGGATGTCTCCCGTGACCACCAGAGGCAGTGCCGCAGTATTGTCCATGGAAATCTCCGGGGATCTCCCTGTGTTGGAACTGGAGTCTGTCCAGGACCGCTCTGGCACTACTCAGGGGGAACAAGGGGGGACTGCGCCACACAGTGAGAGTGTGTAGGTGCAGAACACCCGCTTGGTATGTGACCAATTTATTCACCCAGTTAAAGCTGGTAGTGTAAAGCTGGGGGTGATGGTAGCGCCACCAGAACAAACTGGTCGAAATAGTGTATTGCACCCTGCCTTGTGTGACGAAGCATCGTCCCAATGTGACATAAGTAGTGGTCGGACAAGGTGGTACTGCTTAGTACCAGTAGGTGGAGCCAAGTAGTACAAGCTATGCTTGGTTATGTCAATCACCAGAGGAACTGGCTGGTACCATATTTATTAGCAGGGTGGCAAATGGTCTCAAGGTTCTCTGAGAGGGTGCTTCCAGTTACCGGTTTGGATAGAAGGCCCTGCTGGTGCGATCCGAGGTGCGACTGAGCAGTGGTCAGAAGAGGGCATGGACACTTCCTCACCCACTAGACCTCACATGGAGGAAGGGCCCGAAATAGACGTGGCAGTAGCAGAGATTTTTCCTGTCATGTACAAACAGGTACAAATTAAGGTACCCGGAGACACTGTGGGGGGAAGCACTGATGGTATTGGAAGTGGCGATGTCAGAATTTGTGAACTGGTGTTCCGCCCTCTGGATCGAAACAAAGGGGGGATATGTGAGAGCCCCCGGTCTCGGCCCCCAGGTCTCGGCCCCCGGGCTCGGCCCCCGGTCTCGGCCCCCAGGTCTCGGCCCCCGGTCTCGGCCCCCAGGTCTCGGCCCCCGGTCTCGGCCCCCGGGCTCGGCCCCTGGGCTCGGCCCCTGGTCTCGGCCCCCAGGTCTCGTCCCCCAGGTCTCGGCCCCCGGTCTCGGCCCCCGGTCTCGGCCCCCGGTCTCGGCCCCCAGGTCTCGGCCCCTGGTCTCGGCCCCCGGTCTCGGCCCCTGGTCTCGGCCCCCAGGTCTCGTCCCCCAGGTCTCGGCCCCCGGTCTCGGCCCCCGGTCTCGGCCCCCAGGTCTCGGCCCCTGGTCTCGGCCCCTGGTCTCGGCCCCCAGGTCTCGTCCCCCAGGTCTCGGCCCCCGGTCTCGGCCCCCGGTCTCGGCCCCCAGGTCTCGGCCCCTGGTCTCGGCCCCTGGTCTCGGCCCCCAGGTCTCATACCCCAGGTCTCGGCCCCCGGTCTCGGCCCCCAGTCTCGGCCCCCTGTCTCGGCCCCCGGTCTCAGCCCCCAGGTCTCGGCCCCTGGTCTCGGCCCCCAGGTCTCGTCCCCCAGGTCTCGGCCCCCGGTCTCGGCCCCCGGTCGCGGCCCCCGGTCTCGGCCCCCGGTCTCGGCCCCCAGGTCTCGGCCCCCGGTTTCGCCCCCCGGTCTCGGCCCCCAGGTCTCGGCCCCCAGGCTCGGCCCACGGGCCCGGCCCCCGGTCTCGGCCCCCGGGCCCGGCCCCCGGTCTCGGCCCCCGGTCTCGGCCCCCGGTCTCGGTATTGCTTTGGAAGAAGGAATCACCTCTAACGTTGGGTGTCTCCTGTTTGTGAATGTTGCTGCATTATGTAAAACTATTAGTTTTGTTTTTTTCCATTTTACAATGGGGGGCCTCGAGATTGTCCAAAGTTTTAAAGGGCGCCTTGACTGAAAAAAGGTTGAGAAACACTCTGAAAGATGGAGTCCCGGCAGACCATCAGACACAATGGTACTTATGGGATGGGTGGTGGGCATTTTTTTTATGAGATTTGAAACAGCTTCTTGGAAAAAGGGGTCACACGTAGAAGAGTCCATTATGACATCATTGTGGGATTCAAGCAAAACATTCTCCATTTTGGATTATTGATCAGCTCCTTGTGGAATGGGCAGACGTGGTGGAAGGTGGGATCTGGGCCAGAGTTGACGCAAATTCCCTTGGGCTGAGCACTGAGTGTCCTGCAAGATCCTCTGTTTCTTGGGTCTTCCATTGTCTCATTGTGGACAGAAAGGAACATCACATTCCGCAGAGCCAACATACATTTATATTGTGATAAAAACTCAACAAATGACGGGAACAATGGGATGGCTGGAAGGAAGAACAACGCACAAAGGTGAAAAGAACAATCAACAAAACACCAATAAATAGAAGGATGTGTTCTAATAATAGAGGAGAAGAGGAGACCAGCACCAAGTCTTCACACCCCGGCCCATCCCCCCGCACTTCTCACATTCAAAGAGTGCTCAGAAAATCTACAATGTCATCTCTATATAAATGTGTTTTGTACTTTTAGTGCCACAAATTATTCCCAACACCCCCCATCTTGTCTTTTTTTAGTAATAGCTCCTGCTGAGGTTTTTAAATGCGCTTTCCAATGGTTATCTCTATCAGAGAGTGCAATCAGCATCACTGCTAAACAAATGTTGTGAGAAAATGAATTTATATTGTGATATTGGGGGAGGTCTAGCCGAGTGGTGGATGAGTTTTTAGTGCGTTCACAGCCAACAGGAACCTCAGTTTAAGGGTGTGGTGGTAGCCCACTTTTATTGAAAGTTCATACATGCATGGGTTGCCCACACAGGGGTTCTACTCCTAAAAATTACAACACAAAAAAAATGCCAAGCCACCTGGCTCTGAAGGCTTACTCAGCCTTGGTCGTGGTACAAAGCGGCACAGGCCCACTCCTGGCCTCTAGGAAGGAGCTCTCCTGACACTCCAGGCTTTCATACTCCTCCAAGACTCACATACCTCCCTACTGCTCCAACACCAACTCCATACCTTCCAACTGCTCCCACACCAACTCCATACCTCCCAACTGCTCCAACACCAAATCCCTACCTCCCAACTGCTCCAACACCAACTCCATACCTCCCAACTGCTCCAACACCAACTCCATACCTCCCAACTGCTCCAACACCAACTCCCTACCTCCCAACTGCTCCAACACCAACTCCATACCTCCCAACTGCTCCAAAACCAACTCCATACCTCCCAACTGCTCCAACACCAACTCCATACCTTCCAACTGCTCCAACACCAACTCTGTACCTTCCAACTGCTCCCACACGAACTCCATACCTCCCAACTGCTCCAACACCAACTCCGTACCTCCCAACTGCTCCAACACCAACTCCATACCTCCCAACTGCTCCAACACCAATTCCCTACCTCCCAACTGCTCCAACACCCACTCCATACCTTCCAACTGCTCCCACACCAACTCCATACCTCCCAACTGCTGCAACACCAACTCCATACCTTCCAACTGCTCCCACACGAACTCCATACCTCCCAACTGCTCCAACACCAACTCCATACCTCCCAACTGCTCCAACACCAATTCCCTACCTCCCAACTGCTCCAACACCCACTCCATACCTTCCAACTGCTCCCACACCAACTCCATACCTCCCAACTGCTCCAACACCAACTCCATACCTCCCAACTGCTCCAACACCAACTCCCTACCTCCCAACTGCTCCAACACCAACTCCATACCTCCCAACTGCTCCAAAACCAACTCCATACCTCCCAACTGCTCCAACACCAACTCCATACCTTCCAACTGCTCCAACACCAACTCTGTACCTTCCAACTGCTCCCACACGAACTCCATACCTCCCAACTGCTCCAACACCAACTCCGTACCTCCCAACTGCTCCAACACCAACTCCATACCTCCCAACTGCTCCAACACCAATTCCCTACCTCCCAACTGCTCCAACACCCACTCCATACCTTCCAACTGCTCCCACACCAACTCCATACCTCCCAACTGCTGCAACACCAACTCCATACCTTCCAACTGCTCCCACACGAACTCCATACCTCCCAACTGCTCCAACACCAACTCCATACCTCCCAACTGCTCCCACACCAACTCCATACCTTCCAACTGCTCCCACACGAACTCCATACCTCCCAACTGCTCCCACACCAACTCCATACCTTCCAACTGCTCCCACACCAACTCCATACCTCCCAACTGCTCCAACACCAACTCCATACCTCCCAACTGCTCCAACACCAACTCCGTACCTCCCAACTGCTCCAACACCAACTCCATACCTCCCACCTGCTCCAACACCAACTCCCTACCTCCCAACTGCTCCAACACCAACTCCCTACCTCCCAACTGCTCCAACACCAACTCCATACCTCCCAACTGCTCCAACACCAACTCCGTACCTCCCAACTGCTCCAACACCCACTCCATACCTCCCAACTGCTCCAACACCAACTCCGTACCTCCCAACTGCTCCAACACCAACTCCGTACCTCCCAACTGCTCCAACACCAACTCCGTACCTCCCAACTGCTCCAACACCAACTCCCTACCTCCCAACTGCTCCAACACCAACTCCCTACCTCCCAACTGCTCCAACACCAACTCCATCAACTGGTCCAACACCAACTCCCTACCTCCCAACTGCTCCAACACCAACTCCCTACCTCCCAACTGCTCCAACACCAACTCCATACCTCCCAACTGCTCCAACACCAACTCCATACCTCCCAACTGCTCCAACACCAACTCCCTACCTCCCAACTGCTCCAACACCAACTCCATACCTCCCAACTGCTCCAACACCAACTCCCTACCTCCCAACTGCTCCAACACCAACTCCATACCTCCCAACTGCTTCCACACCCACTCCATACCTCCCAACTGCTCCAACACCAACTCCATACCTCCCAACTGCTTCCACACCCACTCCATACCTTCCAACTGCTCCCACACCAACTTCATACCTCCCAACTGCTCCCACACCAACTCCATACCTTCCAAATGCTCCCACACGAACTCCATACCTCCCAACTGCTCCAACACCAACTCCATACCTCCCAACTGCTCCAACACCAACTCCGTACCTCCCAACTGCTCCAACACCAACTCCATACCTCCCAACTGCTCCAACACCAACTCCATACCTCCCAACTGCTCCAACACCAACTCCATACCTCCCAACTGCTTCCACACCCACTCCATACCTCCCAACTGCTCCAACGCCAACTCCATACCTTCAAACTGCTCCAACACCAACTCCATACCTTCCAACTGCTCCCACACGAACTCCATACCTCCCAACTGCCCCAACACCAACTCCATACCTCCCAACTGCTCCCACACCAACTCCATACCTTCCAACTGCTCCCACACGAACTCCATACCTCCCAACTGCTCCAACACCAACTCCATACCTCCCAACTGCTCCAACACCAACTCCGTACCTCCCAACTGCTCCAACACCAACTCCGTACCTCCCAACTGCTCCAACACCAACTCCATACCTCCCAACTGCTCCAACACCAACTCCCTACCTCCCAACTGCTCCAACACCAACTCCCTACCTCCCAACTGCTCCAACACCAACTCCGTACCTCCCAACTGCTCCAACACCAACTCTGTACCTCCCAACTGCTCCAACACCAACTCCGTACCTCCCAACTGCTCCAACACCAACTCCATACCTCCCAATTGCTCCAACACCAACTCCATACCTCCCAACTGCTCCAACACCCACTCCATACCTCCCAACTGCTCCAACACCAACTCCGTACCTCCCAACTGCTCCAACACCAACTCTGTACCTGCCAACTGCTCCAACACCAACTCCATACCTCCGAACTGCTCCAACACCAACTCCATACCTCCCAACTGCTCCAACACCAACTCCATACCTCCCAACTGCTCCAACACCAACTCCATACCTCCCAACTGCTCCAACGCCAACTCCATACCTCCCAACTGCTCCAACACCAACTCCCTACCTCCCAACTGCTCCAACACCAACTCCATACCTCCCAACTGCTCCAACACCAACTCCCTACCTCCCAACTTCCCCAACACCAACTCCATACCTCCCAACTGCTCCAACACCAACTCCATACCTCCCAACTGCTCCCACACCAACTCCCTACCTCCCAACTTCTCCCACACCAACTCCATACCTCCCAACTGCTCCAACATCAACTCCCTACCTCCCAACTGCTCCAACACCAACTCCATACCTCCCAACTGCTCCAACACCAACTCCATACCTCCCAACTGCTCCAACACCAACTCCATACCTCCCAACTGCTCCAACAGCAACTCCATACATCCCAACTGCTCCAACACCAACTTCATACCTCCCAACTGCTCCAACACCAACTCCCTACCTCCCAACTGCTTCAACACCAACTCCATACCTCCCAACTACTCCAACACCAACTCCATACCTCCCAACTGCTCCAACACCAACTCCATACCTCCCAACTGCTCCAACACCAACTCCCTACCTCCCAACTGCTCCAACACCAACTCCCTACCTCCCAACTGCTCCAACACCAACTTTATACCTCCCAACTGCTCCAAACCAACTCCATACCTCCCAACTACTCCAACACCAACTCCATACCTCCTAACTGCTCCAACAACCACTCCATACCTTCCAACTGCTCCCACACCAACTCCATACCTCCCAACTGCTGCAACACCAACTCCATACCTTCCAACTGCTCCCACACGAACTCCATACCTCCCAACTGCTCCAACACCAACTCCATACCTCCCAACTGCTCCAACACCAATTCCCTACCTCCCAACTGCTCCAACACCCACTCCATACCTTCCAACTGCTCCCACACCAACTCCATACCTCCCAACTGCTCCAACACCAACTCCATACCTCCCAACTGCTCCAACACCAACTCCCTACCTCCCAACTGCTCCAACACCAACTCCATACCTCCCAACTGCTCCAAAACCAACTCCATACCTCCCAACTGCTCCAACACCAACTCCATACCTTCCAACTGCTCCAACACCAACTCTGTACCTTCCAACTGCTCCCACACGAACTCCATACCTCCCAACTGCTCCAACACCAACTCCGTACCTTCCAACTGCTCCAACACCAACTCCATACCTCCCAACTGCTCCAACACCAATTCCCTACCTCCCAACTGCTCCAACACCCACTCCATACCTTCCAACTGCTCCCACACCAACTCCATACCTCCCAACTGCTCCAACACCAACTCCATACCTCCCAACTGCTCCAACACCAACTCCCTACCTCCCAACTGCTCCAACACCAACTCCATACCTCCCAACTGCTCCAAAACCAACTCCATACCTCCCAACTGCTCCAACACCAACTCCATACCTTCCAACTGCTCCAACACCAACTCTGTACCTTCCAACTGCTCCCACACCAACTCCATACCTCCCAACTGCTCCAACACCAACTCCATACCTCCCAACTGCTCCAACACCAACTCCGTACCTCCCAACTGCTCCAACACCAACTCCATACCTCCCACCTGCTCCAACACCAACTCCCTACCTCCCAACTGCTCCAACACCAACTCCCTACCTCCCAACTGCTCCAACACCAACTCCATACCTCCCAACTGCTCCAACACCCACTCCGTACCTCCCAACTGCTCCAACACCCACTCCATACCTCCCAACTGCTCCAACACCAACTCCGTACCTCCCAACTGCTCCAACACCAACTCCGTACCTCCCAACTGCTCCAACACCAACTCCGTACCTCCCAACTGCTCCAACACCAACTCCCTACCTCCCAACTGCTCCAACACCAACTCCATACCTCCCAACTGCTCCAACACCAACTCCATCAACTGGTCCAACACCAACTCCCTACCTCCCAACTGCTCCAACACCAACTCCCTACCTCCCAACTGCTCCAACACCAACTCCATACCTCCCAACTGCTCCAACACCAACTCCATACCTCCCAACTGCTCCAACACCAACTCCCTACCTCCCAACTGCTCCAACACCAACTCCATACCTCCCAACTGCTCCAACACCAACTCCCTACCTCCCAACTGCTCCAACACCAACTCCATACCTCCCAACTGCTTCCACACCCACTCCATACCTCCCAACTGCTCCAACACCAACTCCATACCTCCCAACTGCTTCCACACCCACTCCATACCTTCCAACTGCTCCCACACCAACTTCATACCTCCCAACTGCTCCCACACCAACTCCATACCTTCCAAATGCTCCCACACGAACTCCATACCTCCCAACTGCTCCAACACCAACTCCATACCTCCCAACTGCTCCAACACCAACTCCGTACC
The DNA here is from genome assembly GCA_028564925.1 of Lithobates sylvaticus. Taxonomy (NCBI): domain Eukaryota; kingdom Metazoa; phylum Chordata; class Amphibia; order Anura; family Ranidae; genus Lithobates; species Lithobates sylvaticus. The sequence goes on from CM053038.1 coordinate 38,590,995, forward strand.
TCCCAACTGCTCCAACACCAACTCCATACCTCCCAACTGCTCCAACACCAACTCCCTACCTCCCAACTGCTCCAACACCAACTCCATACCTCCCAACTGCTCCAACACCAACTCCATACCTCCCAACTGCTCCAACACCAACTCCATACCTCCCAACTGCTTCCACACCCACTCCATACCTCCCAACTGCTCCAACGCCAACTCCATACCTTCAAACTGCTCCAACACCAACTCCATACCTTCCAACTGCTCCCACACGAACTCCATACCTCCCAACTGCCCCAACACCAACTCCATACCTCCCAACTGCTCCCACACCAACTCCATACCTTCCAACTGCTCCCACACGAACTCCATACCTCCCAACTGCTCCAACACCAACTCCATACCTCCCAACTGCTCCAACACCAACTCCGTACCTCCCAACTGCTCCAACACCAACTCCGTACCTCCCAACTGCTCCAACACCAACTCCATACCTCCCAACTGCTCCAACACCAACTCCCTACCTCCCAACTGCTCCAACACCAACTCCCTACCTCCCAACTGCTCCAACACCAACTCCGTACCTCCCAACTGCTCCAACACCAACTCTGTACCTCCCAACTGCTCCAACACCAACTCCGTACCTCCCAACTGCTCCAACACCAACTCCATACCTCCCAATTGCTCCAACACCAACTCCATACCTCCCAACTGCTCCAACACCCACTCCATACCTCCCAACTGCTCCAACACCAACTCCGTACCTCCCAACTGCTCCAACACCAACTCTGTACCTCCCAACTGCTCCAACACCAACTCCATACCTCCCAACTGCTCCAACACCAACTCCATACCTCCCAACTGCTCCAACACCAACTCCATACCTCCCAACTGCTCCAACACCAACTCCATACCTCCCAACTGCTCCAACGCCAACTCCATACCTCCCAACTGCTCCAACACCAACTCCCTACCTCCCAACTGCTCCAACACCAACTCCATACCTCCCAACTGCTCCAACACCAACTCCCTACCTCCCAACTGCCCCAACACCAACTCCATACCTCCCAACTGCTCCAACACCAACTCCATACCTCCCAACTGCTCCCACACCAACTCCCTACCTCCCAACTTCTCCCACACCAACTCCATACCTCCCAACTGCTCCAACATCAACTCCCTACCTCCCAACTGCTCCAACACCAACTCCATACCTCCCAACTGCTCCAACACCAACTCCATACCTCCCAACTGCTCCAACACCAACTCCATACCTCCCAACTGCTCCAACACCAACTCCATACATCCCAACTGCTCCAACACCAACTTCATACCTCCCAACTGCTCCAACACCAACTCCCTACCTCCCAACTGCTTCAACACCAACTCCATACCTCCCAACTACTCCAACACCAACTCCATACCTCCCAACTGCTCCAACACCAACTCCATACCTCCCAACTGCTCCAACACCAACTCCCTACCTCCCAACTGCTCCAACACCAACTCCCTACCTCCCAACTGCTCCAACACCAACTTTATACCTCCCAACTGCTCCAAACCAACTCCATACCTCCCAACTACTCCAACACCAACTCCGTACCTCCCAACTGCTCCAACACCAACTCCATACCTCCCAACTGCTCCAACACCAACTCCATACCTCCCAACTGCTCCAACAGCAACTCCATACCTCCCAACTGCTCCAACACCAACACCATACCTCCCAACTGCTCCAACACCAACTCCATACCTCCCAACTGCTCCAACACCAACTCCATACCTCCCAACTGCTCCAACACCAACTCCATACCTCCCAACTGCTCCAACACCAACTCCATACCTACCAACTGCTCCAACACCAACTTTATACCTCCCAACTGTTCCCACACCAACTCCCTACCTCCCAACTGCTCCAACACCAACTCCATACCTTCCAACTGCTCCCACACCATCTCCATACCTTCCAACTGCTCCAACACCAACTCTGTACCTCCCAACTGCTCCAACACCAACTCCATACCTTCCAACTGCTCCAACACCAACTCCGTACCTCCCAACTGCTCCAACACCAACTCCGTACCTCCCAACTACTCCCACACCAACTCCATACCTCCCAACTGCTCCAACAGCAACTCCATACCTCCCAACTGCTCCAACACCAACACCATACCTCCCAACTGCTCCAACATCAACTCCATACCTCCCAACTGCTCCAACACCAACTCCCTACCTCCCAACTGCTCCAACACCAACTCCATACCTCCCAACTGCTCCAAAACCAACTCCATACCTCCCAACTGCTCCAACACCAACTCCATACCTCCCAACTGCTCCAAAACCAACTCCATACCTCCCAACTGCTCCAACACCAACTCCTTACCTCACAACTGCTCCAACACCAACTCCATACCTCCCAACTGCTCCAACACCAACTCCATACCTCCCAACTGCTCCCACACCAACTCCATACCTCCCAAATGCTCAAACACCAACTCCATACCTCCCAACTGCTCCAACACCAACTTCATACCTCCCAAATGCTCCAACACCAACTCCATACCTCCCAACTGCTCCAACACCAACTCCATACCTCCCAACTGCTCCAACACCAACTCCATACCTCCCAACTGCTCCAACACCAACTCCATACCTCCCAACTGCTCCCACACCAACTCCATACCTCCCAAATGCTCTTACACCAACTCCATACCTCCCAACTGCTCCAACACCAACTTCATACCTCCCAACTGCTCCAACACCAACTCCCTACCTCCCAACTGCTCCAACACCAACTCCCTACCTCCCAACTGCCCCAACACCAACTCCATACCTCCCAACTGCTCCAACACCAACTCCATACCTCCCAACTGCTCCAACACCAACTTCATACCTCCCAACTGCTCCAACACCAACTCCATAACTCCCAACTGCTCCAACACCAACTCCATACCTCCCAACTGCTCCAACACCAACTCCATACCTCCCAACTGCATAAGACTGTTGCCATAGGAGACTACATTCCTACACATGCAGATGTGGTTTCTTGCTGGATGCCTTTCCCTGCATGGCTGTCTACCTGTAGAAGTTTACCTTCTAAATATCCACTGGGCCCCCTGACTATCCACCAGGTTCTCTGAATATCCACCAGGCCTCTCAAATATTCACCAGGCCCCTTGAACATCCATAGGGCCCCCTTAATACCCACTGGGACTCCTTAATATCCACCAAGCTCTCTGAATATTCACTGATCCCCCTAAATATCCACTGATCCTCTTGGCTATCCACTGAATTCCCTGAATATCCACTGAATTCCCTGAATATCCAATGCAACCCCTGAATATTCACTGATTCCCTTCACTATCTACCGGGTTCCCTAAATATCCACCGGACCCCTTACATTTTAAGTAGGCCCCCTGAATATCCATCAGGCCTCTTAAATATTCACCGGCCCCTTGAACATCCATAGGACCCCCTGAATATCCACCAACCTCTCTGAATGTCCACTGATCCTCTTGAATATCCAATGGAACCCCTAAATATCCATTGGGCCCTAGGCTCCTGCCCAGCTGGTCAGCTGGATGATCCCCCCCCCCCCCCCATGAAATATCTAATTGTTTTATACGTAGATATATTTCATAAGGCAGTTTATGGCTTTGGACGGAATTTTTACACTTTGGGAACCTTAAACCTTCCTCACCCGCTCAATTGTAAAATAATAAAACCAAAGTGAACATTTTATGAGCTCCAGGATTTATTATTCACCAAAAAATACTAAATAAAAATATGACAAACTGTACAGAAAAAAATGGAAAATAGATATTAACGTCCAAATCCGTCTCTGTCCAACTTTTCTTTTATCCGTCTCCTATAGACTCTGAATGTATCTCCTGGCAGCCGACCTCGAACATGTCACCACCATATAGAAGATGGAGGTCTGCGCTGGGAAAACGCTACATGGGAGTAAAAAACCATCCGCCGCTATTTATATTAGACATGAAGATGAAATATCTGATACGGGATCTCATCCTCCAAAGGTGGGGGGGGGGGGGGATGGCGTAATGCTTTCCACTCTCCATCTTCATATATACATCATATAGAGGAGAGGAGAAGATTCCGTGTCTGGGATGTACAGACTTCTCATAGATGTTTGTATTAAATGTTACACTTTAAAGTGGTTGTAAAGGCAGAAGGTGAATTCTATAAATTAAGATACAAACCCTTCTGTGTGCAGCAGCCCCCCTAATTACTCACCTGAGCCCCATCTCCATCCAGTGATGTCCATGCGTGCCTCAGCCATCCAGGACTCTCCCTTCTCATTGGCTGAGGCAGCATCGGGTGCCATTGGCTCAGACCTCTGGTTATGTTAAGAGGTTGATTGGCAGTACAAAGTCATTATGTAATAATGGAGTCTATTATCCTCTTTACACTTCAAGGAACATTTATCATCAACCCTCCATAGAGTTGCCACCTCATCCCTTTAAACCCAAACACATATGAATTACACGGGTTCTGTGGCTGATTAAGGTGATAAATAAACTCACTTGGTGACTTATCTGCATTAAATCAGCCTTCAGAACCCGAGTAATTCAAGTGTTCGGGTTTAAAGGGATGAGCTGGCAAATCTAACCCTCCATCCTTCCATTCTTTTTTCCTTCCTTCTCTCTCTATCTAGCGTCAGAGGCGTAGCTAGAATCTTCAGGGCCCCGGTGCAAGAAACCATGAAGGGTCCCCACCAGGGGCGTTCCTAGGTCTACAAAAGATCTCGGGCTCGAGCCCATAGCAGCGAAGTAAATAAAGTCATACGCTTGGGCGGGCATAGACATGTATATAATATACATGTGTGCGGATCCCCCCTTACATCAGGGTCCCCAGAGAGCCACTCCTTACATCAGGGTCCCCAGAGAGACCCTCCTTACATCAGGGTCCCCAGAGAGCCCCCCTTACATCAGGGTCCCCAGAGAGCCTCCCTACTTACATTAGGATCCCCAAAGCTCCCCTCCTTACATCAGGGTCCCCAGAGAGCCCCTTCCTTACATCAGGGTCCCCAGAGAGCCCCCCCCCCTTACATCAGGGTCCCCAGAGAGCCCCTCCTTACATCAGGGTACACAGAGAGACCCTCCTTACATCAGGGTCCCCAGAGAGCCTCCTCCTTACATCAGGGTCCCCAGAGAGCCCCCCCCCTTACATCAGGGTCCCCAGAGAGCCCCTCCTTACATCAGGGTACACAGAGAGACCCTCCTTACATCAGGGTCCCCAGAGAGCCTCCTCCTTACATCAGGGTCCCCAGAGAGGCTCCCTACTTACATTTGGATCCCCAAAGCCCCCCTCATTACATCAGGGTCCCCAGAGAGTCTTCCCTTTACACCAGGGACCCCAGAGAGACCCTCCTTACATCAGGATCCCCAGAGAGCCCCTTCCTTACACCAGGGTCCCCAGAGAGCCCCCCTTACATCAGGGTCCCCAAAAAGTCCCCCCCTTACATCAGGGTCCTCAGAGAGCCCCTTCTTACATCAGGGTCCCCAGAGAGTCCCCCCTCACATCACGGTCCCCAGAGAGCCTCCCCTTTACATCAGGGTCCCCAGAGAGCTTCCAGACTTACATTAGGATCCCCAAAGCCCCCCTCATTACATCAGGGTCCCCAGAGAGCCCCTCCTTACATCAGGGTCCCCAGAGAGCCCCTCCTTACATCAGGGTCCCCAGAGAGCCCCCCCCTTACATCAAGGTCCTCAGAGAGTCTCCCCTTTACATCAGGGTCCTCAGAGAGCCCCTCCTTACATCAGGGTCCCCAGAGAGCCTCCCCTTACATCAGGGTCCCCAGAGAGCCCCCCTTACATCAGGGTCCCCAGAGAGCCTCCCCTTTACATCAGGGTCCCCAGAGAGCCCCCCCTTACATCAGGGTCCCCAGAGAGCCTCCCCTTTACATCAGGGTCCCCAGAGAGCCCCCCCTTTACATCAGGGTCCCCAGAGAGCCCATCCTTACATCAGGGTCCCCAGAGAGCCCCCCCCCTTACATCAGGGTCCCCAGAGAGCCCCCCTTACATCAGGGTCCCCAGAGAGCCCCCCTTACATCAGGGTCCCCAGAGAGCCCCCCTTACATCAGGGTCCCCAGAGAGCCTCCCCTTACATCAGGGTCCCCAGAGAGCCCATCCTTACATCAGGGTCCCCAGAGAGCCCCCCTTACATCAGGGTCCCCAGAGAGCCTCCCCTTACATCAGGGTCCCCAGAGAGCCCCCCCTTACATCAGGGTCCCCAGAGAGCTCCCCTTTACATCAGGGTCCCCAGAGAGCCCCCCCTTTACATCAGGGTCCCCAGAGAGCCCATCCCCTTACATCAGGGTCCCCAGAGAGCCCCCCCTTACATCAGGGTCCCCAGAGAGCC